>CAUYSK010102899.1:0-22313 GCA_963575035.1 Avahi laniger
GGGGCCGGGGGTGTCTGGAGGAGGTGTGAGGAGCGGAAGTCCTGGCAGTGCCAGTGCTGGCTGTCCTTCCTGCCCACATGCCACCAGCCCTGTCTTCCACCGGGCTCTGCAAAATTTTGGTGCAGCCACAGGACTCCACTCCTCGGTATTTGCCCAAGAGAAACGAAGATGCGTGCCCACACGGTCTTGTCCGTGCGCTAAGGCTACCAGCCGCTTTATGTGCCCCAAATGGAAAACAGCCTGGAAACTGAGAACAGCCTAGCTGTCAACAGGTGACAAATAGAACGCTGCTCAGTAATAACACGGGACGGACTGTTGATGCACATGGCACGGGAAAATCTGGAAATCACTGCCGAGTGAAACAAAGCAGATCTCCCCTTCCTCCCCGCAGAAAGAGTGCATGCTTATAATTCTGTTTATATAACAGTCCAGAAAATGCAAACTAGTCTTTAGTGGAGAAATCAGATCACTGGTTGCTTGGAGAGAGTGTGGAGGGAGGGATGGATTGAAAATGGCTCAAGAACTTTTGGGGGTGATACAAATGTTTGGTAAATTGTGTTGGTTTGACAGGTATGTTCATATGTCAAAACACATCAAGTTGTATACCTTGAATATATACAGTTTATTGTTCTAAAAAAGTTTAAAAAAATTCAAAAAGAGAACAGGGCCTGTTGACAGTGAATACTCAATAAATGTCAGCTAATAATAACAATAGGTAGGCACTGTTATTATTTCTATTTTACAGATGAGGAAACGGAAGCCCAGAGAGGTTAAGTAACTTACCCAAGGTAACACAGCCAGTTGGTGGTGTGGCCAAGATGTAGTCTGACTTCAGGATGTGAACTCCACAGTAGGAAAAATAGCGTGGAGACAAAGCTAGACCCTATCTAGAATCTATGGTGGTGCTACTGCACTCCAGCATTGCAGCATGGGCGAGAGAGTGAGAGCTCATCTTCAAAAAAAGGACAGAGCTAGAAGAATGAGCAGGCCCAGAAGAAGATAAGAGGCAATGAGTCTAAGGAGCAACAAGGGAGACTGGAGAGCAGCTGGCAAGGGGAGAAGAGCTTCCGCCGAGAACATTCTGTGGGCGTTCTTTACTAAGTAGAGCAGCTCGCTTTTTCTCGTTCAGTAGTTAATTCACATACCGTAAAGTTCGCCCTTTGCGGCATGCCAGTCAGTGGGTTTCGGTGTATTCACGCGCTGTGCAGCCACCACCGCGATGTGATTCGCAGTATGTTTGGCACCTGAAAAGAAGCCCTGTGCCTCTCGGCTGTCGCTCCGTGTCTTCCCTTCCTCCCCAGCCTCAGTGGCCGCCAGTCTGCTTGTGTTACTGTAGCTCTGCCTCTTCCGGACGTTTCACGTCAATGGAGTCATGCTATGTGGCCTCTCGTGCCGGCATCTCTCACTTGGCACGATGTTTTCCAGGTTTGCCACGCCGCAGCGTGATGGCTAAACGATACTCCGTCGCGTGGATACACCACACTTCGTTTATCCGATCGCTAGTCGATGGGCGTGTGGTGTTTCTGGGTCTTGGCCGTTAGGAACAGTGCCGCTAGTCGCCACCAGTTCTGTGTGAACAACTGATGGCTTATTTCGTCTGGTGAAGAGAGAGGCAGACACCGACCACAGGCACAAATGCCACGCAATCGGAAGTCTGTTATTTGCAGGCCATCTCGTTTACGTCATATTCAACAAAATATGTGGGACACTTAAATAGTTTCCTGTGTGGTGAATAATTTAGACTCAGGCTGCGTGTATCAACGACGGTGTTTCCTGATAACTGGTGTCTAGGAAAATTGTCTGCAAAGCGATCGATGACTTTTATTGAGCACTTCCTATGTGCTGGACTCTTCCTGTGGGGCTGACGTAGATTTTCGAGCCTGATTCTTATGCTGTTTGTGTGCTAAATGTTATTGTCCTTATTGTCATGAGACTTCTGAGGCCCACGGACGTGGGAGCGTGTGCCGTGGGTACCTGGCTCCTCCCTCGGCCCCGGCGACCTCGCGCAGGTGCACGCTGGCAGCCTCTCGTCGCGGCCGCCGCCTCCCTGCCCCTCAGCCTGAGGCCTGCTCGGGCAGTCGCTCGGACTACCTGAAGATCCCTTGGCAGTGCCAGGGTCTGACCACCCTAGGGCAACCCTAACCCGAGGGGCGAATGAATACCCAGCTTCCCTTTTTCTTTCCGGATGTTCTGCACCAGGGGTCAGCAAAACCTCGCTCTTAGGGCAGACAGTAAATATTTTTGGCTTTGCCAGGCTCTGTCGCAACTATTCAACTCTGCCGTTCCGGCATGAAAGCGGCCACAGACGGCACTAAAAGAATGGGCTCGACTGAGTTCCGGTAAAACTTGATTTACAGATAGAGGCTGCGGGTTGGGTTTGACCTGCTGACCCTGTTCTCCATGATTCCTCGGAAAATTCCCCAGTGGAGCTGGGCCCCGTGTCCCTGGAGGTTGTCCCCGGGCTTTCCTTTCTTCCCCGTGTCCCGTTCACCTGCCCTCGCTCAGCTCCTGCCGTCTCCAGCCACGCTCCCGGCCCCCGTTCTTTCTCTCAGGATCTGTTTCCAGGAACCAAACCGACAGAGCAGGACATTGCTATTCGGTACCATATGACACCAGCCCAGGCCGATGACATGGAAAGATCGGAGCCCCTGGAGTGGGTCTGAGCCCCCACTCTGCTCCTGAATGAGCCTGGGCAAATGACTTCTCTTCTTTGTGCCTCGTTTTCTTCATCTGTCAAGTGGGTATTATCGCAGAACCTACTGCGAAGAGCTCTTAGGAGGATTTTCAGTGTTCAGCTGTGGGAAAGGGTGTCATGCCTGATAATAGCGAGTTTAGGTATTGTAAAGCATAGAGACTTGCGAATGGTTCGTAAAGTTTTTCATTCATTTACATAAAAATGCCTTAGTGCCCTCTTTGCAGGAAAACTTTGGATTTCTTTTATGGATTTCAAAAAAAATTTTTAAAGGCAATTTTTTTATAGAGCAGTTTCAGGTTTACATCAAAATTGAGAAGAGGCTGCAGCTGTCTCACGTGCCTCCTGCTCCCTGACGCGCACAGCCTGTCGCCGGCCTTCCCCACCGGAGGGTGCATTCACTGCAGCTGACGAACCCGCGTTGGCACGTCACTGTCACCCAAAGTCCATAGTTTACATTAGGGTTCACCCTGGTGTTGACCGTTCTGTGGGTTTGGAAAAGTGCGTCATGACGTGTATTCAACATTCTTTTTTATTTAGCGTGAGGAATATAAATGGCTGACCAATCCGAAGTATTTTTCCCCAGCTAGGGCCTTGATGATTTGAAAATCTGTTGTCCTTTGTGTTCAAAAAAGCACAAAGCACAAAGAGTTCCTGTCTTTTAGGGCTGTATACCATATACTGAAATATTTATGAGTGAAATAATATGTCAGGGATGATCTTTACAACGACCTGCGGGAAGAGAAGAGGGTGTGGCTATTGAAACAAGATTGGTCCTGAGCTCACATTCGTTGAGGTTGGATGATGGGACCTGGGAGTTCATTATAGTATTCTCTCCACATTCCTATTTATTTGAAAATTTCCATAAATATAAGCAATTTTTTTTAAAAGCTCACAGTTTGGAAATCTACAAACACAACTTAGCTGTTAGAAGAACTTCACTGTAGGAGGGAGGAGGGGAATTACCTGCAGCTCCAGCTTGGGGACCGCCGCACCCCGGTTCATTAACACGTGACAGCCACAGGCTCTTTTCGTCCCTGAGTGTACCCAGTCCCTGTGGGGTTTATCTTTTGTGGTCCGCAGCTGGGGAAGGAGCCTTTTGGCATTCAGCTGGGGAAGAGGAGACACAGCGACACTCAGCAAGCATGGAGAAGAGGACGGCAAGCTCCCGAGAGAGTGTCTGAAACGATGTTGAAAACAAGCATCTGAAAGGTCAGGGCACCTTTTCAACAACACACTTAGGGTCTATAAAGTGGTTATAGTATTTGACCAGGAGAATAAAACGCCGAAGATGTATGACGAAGTCACAGCCTTTGCCAAGAGGAGTCAATCATTAAGATTTTTAGCTTTTAACATATTGACGTGGAGTTCAGTGATAATGGACATGTATTTTTACCATGTCCCCAGGACTGTACAAATCTACTGTTGACACCTAGGAGTTCTCCGGCTACGAATAAGCCTTTCCCGGGTCACAGCTGCTCACCGTCACTGCAGGAGACCTTTGAAGGAGGAGGAGGAGAAGGGGAGGAAGAAGGCTCTGCCCGGAAGCAACAGTGAGCTATGAGTGTCAGCAAGGTCGAGACTGTCACAAAGGCTGCGTCTTCACTAGCCTGGCAGCTTCCGGTTCATACCAGTGGCCTTGAGGATATTTTTTCTGCATCTTCACGCGTTCTTTGAAATTTTGTTGTGATCTTCACTAGTCAGTTGTGGATGTCACAGGGTAGTTTTTAGATTTTTTACTTCTCAGTATGTGACTTAGAGTTCTGTTACTTTGTGTGTGGGGAAAGGGAGATGATGATACCCTTGCACTAACTAAATCACTACTGGTCTTTACATTAAAACCTCCATCTCCTGAGTCCTGGTTTTTCCACTACCTGATGGCAGGCTGCAAAAAAGTTGTGCTAAATTACAGTGAAAATCAAACGAGCACCTTTGACTGGTGACGCGCGACCGCCCTCACGCTCTGACAGACAGGCTGACTGGTGCCGTGCTCACGGCTGCGCAGGGCGCGGTGACAGCTGCGGGGACTGCCCGCCCACACCGTCTCCTCGTTCCTCTCCCACTCTGCCGTGCACACGTACTTTGCATTCAAGATCCAGTAATCTGGTGCCTTTTTTGACAAGTTTGGGCTGAAAGTGTGAATGCTAAATTTTCGAATTAAAAGCATGTTTGTTAATTAATGAAATAGAAGCAGGTAGAATTTCTTGGACAGATAAAAAAAGAAATGGTGTCTTTAATCTGGGAGTGATCATGAATAATTCTTCTGAGCTCCATTTTAAGCTGATTCATCTTAATATCAGACTTCTAAAAAACGTTTTCAAAGTGCCATGTGCAATTAAAGCTTCACCAAGGAAAGGCACTCGCATGTCATTGGTGGCGATAGAACACTGTTCTGTGGTTTTTAATTCCCACGTTGCTGAAATGGAGCACAACCAGTTATGTAGTATAATGTAGAAAATCTACTGGGGAATTCAATAATTTTGCAATTAAATTTGAAGTCTTTTAAAATCCTTTTACCTATGAAACATGTCACTTAGTTGTTTAATCGTGACTTAATAAGAGCTGGAGAAAACATATTTGGGAAGGGCAAATGGTTGATGAGTGAGAAAAGTGACTAAGGCTGGTGTGTGGAATAGTGGTAAAATCTGCAAAAGCTCATGGCTTCTTCAGGGGAGGGATGAACTGGAGCCAAGCCTGGGAGGCTGTTTGTATATTTAGAGAAGTTTGGGTGGTTGGAGTGGTTGGCTTGGTATGTGGAGAGGGACAGTAGACATTAAGGATGAAGTCAGCTAAAAGTAATAGAGTACCTGATTTATGGTGGCTTGTATTTTCATTCCTCAAACTGTGATCCGTAGCAGCATTGCCTGGGCGGGAGCCTCTTATTAATGTAGATTCTTGAGTCCCACTTCAGAGCTACCAAATTGGAATTTTTGCTTTAATGGTATCTCCACGTGATTCGTAGGCCCATTAAACCTTGTCTAGACAATAAAAATATTTAGATATGTCACTTGCTAAGGGTCTGGAGAAAGTAGTTCCACAGTGGCTAGACCTAGGTTATCACTAACACAGTGTTCATCTCATTCTTCTCTGCCATCCTTAGCACATGGACTTTGGCCTTTTGGTTTGTGGCTGCAGGCTTCCAAGACGGCTGCTGTAGCTCCTCGCTTGAGTCCGAGCAGGAAAGATGGAATCTATCTCATTGGCCAGAACATGGCGACTATTAGACTAAGCACTTGAGAAGAGGAATACGATTACATGACTAATTTATGCCATTCATTCAGCGAAAAAAATAATCGCCTCTGTGTGCCAACTCACGAACAACCCTTGGGGCTAAAGCTGAGATCAAGGGTCCCTGTGTGTCTGCACAGAATTAGGGTTCTGACCGTAAGGAGGAAATGCAGGAATCGTTATTAGGTAGGAATCAGTACCGGCCACAGGCAGTTTGAGGCCAGGTTTGGAAGGGTCTTAGAAGTCATGTCAAGAATGACTTGATCCAGTCATCATTGGTCATTCATGTGGTGACATCATCAGAGTTGTGTTTTAGGAAGTAACCGCAGCCGTGTGGAGGATGGGCTGAGACCTGTAAGGAGGCCTTTGCCATGATCCGAGTGAGAGATGGTAAGGACCGACCTAGGACAGTAGCAGGCGCAGCAAAGGAAGGCTTGCACTTGGAAAGCACTTGGAAGGCTGTCCTGAGGCAGAAGCCTGTACTTAGGGATTCTGTATGTGGGTGACGAGGAAGAGACATGATTCACTGAGACTTTGATGGGATCACTAACTCAGTTGTCTAATACTAGTTGACATTTTTAAAAAATCTATATATTTATCCTTTATTTACTTATCTTTTTGAGACAGGGTCTCGCTCCGTTGCTCTGGGTAGAGTGCTTGTGGCGTCATCATAGCTCACCGCAACCTCAAACTTCGGGCTCAAGCTATCCTCCTGCCTTAGTCTCCTGAGTAGCTGGGACTGCTACCACCGCGCCTGGCTGAGTTTTTCTATTTTTAGTAGAGACAGGGTCTCGCTCTTGCTCAGTCCGGTCTCAAACTTCTGGCCTAAAGCAATCCTCCCGCCTCAGCCTCCCAGAGTGCTGGGATTACAAGTGCGAGCCACTGAGCCCAGGCAATCTGTGTATTTAACACATTTATCAATATAATCATCTGGTGCAAAGCTCTGTAATCTAGATTTTCCACTTAATGTGTCATGAACTGATTTCTGTCAGTACAGATAGAACCATCTCATGTTTCTTTAACTCATTTTTTTATTGATTTGAAAAATATCATAAAACATAGACAAGTTAAAAACCATTTATAATTTGACAAATTTAAGAAACCATAAAAAGTAAAAAAAAAAAAAAAAAAAAAAAAGGCCAGGTATTGTTTAGGGAATAGTGACAAGACAAAAAGTCTGCACACGCTCAGTACGGACGCAACCATCCTTTTCTTTGCAAACATTTTTGATCCACTGTTGGTCGAGTCTGCAGATGAGGATCGCATGGATACAGAGTGCCGACTGTATAAAAACGACAATGCGTCGTTTCCACTGTTACTCTTTGCCACCAAAATCCTGCCCTTGATTTGTTATGCATGCTTGTGCTCCAAGAATAAGCAGGGTTAACTATGAGAGCACTTTACCTCAGAGTTCACACTCTTCACTTTTCTATTTTCATATATAGATTATAATCTATGCAGTCTGCTCTTAAGGAACTTCTAATAGGCCATGGCATTTAAAAATGTGTTTTGCGATCCTCCCACCTCAGCCTCTCAAAGTGCTAGGATTACAGGCATGAGCCACCATGCCTGCCAACTTCTGGTCTTTCTCTGGAGGGATAGAAAAGAATGCATTTGCCAGACCAATGGTACATATCATGTATCTGAAATCAGGTTTATCTGTTTCGGCAAACATTTCACATCTGGGACTACAGCTACAATTGGGCTGTTACTGGGTTTGAAGACATCTGCTGTCATTCTTGAGGGTCTGTGCGTGTTATGGGGGCCATACTAGTGAATTAAATGGAAATGTATGGAGACTACCATCCGTGCAACCTTTAGATTTTTAAGCGTGGTACAAATCTTTGCCATTTCTCCAAGAATAATAATTAATTAATTAATTTTTGGTTAGTTTTCACTGATGGATTAATTGACATACAATAAAATGCACAGATCTTGAATAAAACAAAAAAATAAAAAATAAATAAAATGTGTCTTGTTCGTTGTCTCTCTCTTCACTAGGATGTTAAGTCTCATGAGGACAGGCGTTTCTGTTTTGTTCACCGCTGTACCCCACAGCCTAGCCAGGACCTGGCCCCAAGTAGGTTCTCAATAAATATTTGTAGATAAATGAACAAACTTCTAGCAGATTATCCTCATTGTGCTTTGCTTTAACACGTTTAAACCCCCCCAAATGGCTTTTCCCTGTACCTCCATTCTGTATCTTTGCCCCTCGACCTCATGTGGTGTGCTCAGGGCTGCCAGCTGATCGCAGTGTGAACTTGAGGGAAGCCAGTGCAGTAATGAGTTCCCCCAGCGAAGTCGTCTGACGCCGCCACAGCGAAGCATGAAGGATCACTGTTATCTGCACCACTGCCTCCCTCCCCTAACGCGAAGACTCAGGCTGGCTGCAGGAACATTTAGACGCCCTTCTCCACTCGGGAGAACATGCGCAGTTGATGGTTTGCATGACACCCGTGGCCACAGTGACACAACGTGGCAGGCACATCCCTTCCTTTCCGAAAGAGGGAATGAGGTGAGCATATACAATGCGTGGTATTAACAATGCTTTTACCCTGCACGTTCATTAAAGTAATAAATAACACTACCCTTTCAGAGATGAGGAAATGTATCTGTAGACAGGAATATATATTATAGTAAGGGAAGAGAGCTGAGATTCCAATATAGCCTTTCTGACTCCTAACTCCAATTTATTTTTATCCTACATTACTTTTTTGTGAAAGTTCAGAACAGATTGTTTGATGTTTTTCTTTTTGTTCATCATTACTCTTTAAAAGTCAATTTTGACATTTGATTTACACTTCCTGACAAACTACACACCATTTTCCTCCTTCCCTCCCTTCCTGCTTTCCTTCCTTCCATTCTTCCATTTATAATGCAACAGATGATAGTTTTTCATGATGTCCTGTAGATGGTGTATTTTATTTAAAAACCCCAGATAAAATTATCAGCAGCTACTCATGGAGACCTTCACTGGAAAATATGCCTTCAGCTGTAGTTATATATTTCTGAAGTGCTCTCTTTGCTGCTCTCCCTTGGAACAACAGAAACACAGGTGGCTGCAGTTGCTGGATTTGCTGCCAGTTTTTACGCCCCCTTTTCTCATATACATTTATGGTGACCAAATAATGACCAATTTTTGACATTTGAAATTGTCTAGGAGAAAGTGTGCTTCATGTTAAAAAAAGAGCCTGTAAGATCAACAAAGAAGA
This sequence comes from Avahi laniger, assembly GCA_963575035.1. NCBI lineage: Eukaryota > Metazoa > Chordata > Mammalia > Primates > Indriidae > Avahi > Avahi laniger. Next base: position 9,133 of record CAUYSK010102899.1, read on the forward strand.
TGTATCTCCTACAACACTAGTCCCCAACTTTTTGGCACCTGGGACCGGTTTCATGGAAGACCGTTTTTCCATAGACTGGGGTGGGGGGTGTGTGTGGTGGTTTCGGGGCGATTCAAGCGCATTACATTTACTGTGCAGTCCGACCTCTCTGCTAACGAGAATCTGTATTCGTAGCCGCTCCCCAGCACTAGCATCACCACCTCAGCTCCGCCTTGGATCCTCAGGCATTAGATTCTCATAAGGAGCAGCAACCTAGATCCCTCGCATGCACTGTTTACAGTAGGTTTGCGCTCCTATGAGAATCTAATGCCACCACTGATCTGACAGGAGGCGGGGCTTTTGCAGTGATGTGAGTGATGGGGAGCGGCTGTAAATACAGATGACCCCTTGCTGGCTCACCTGCCACTCACCTCCCTCTGTGCCACCCGATTCCTAACCAGCCTTGGGGACTACAGTCCTAGAAAACCCATTCTTTGAGCAGGCCATTTTCATCCCTAACAATAAACACCAGATTCCTTAGCTTGGCAGACAAAAACCTTGACCATAGCTGGCCTCAGATGATTCTTCATACTTTTTCCTCTAATTCCAAGATTCTGCACTCTATTTTCCAGCAAAGTGGGACTGTTTATTTTTCCTAATAGCCAAGCTTTCCTCTTTTTGCTCATTGTTGTTTCTATTACCTGGAGAGGCTTTCTCTTCCTTTACTTAAGAAAAGCACTCCATCGCTCCCAGCTGAAACGCTACCTCCTCCTGAAAGCTCTCCTGGATTGGATTTGCTTTCACACCCCTAGACCTCACCATTCTGTTTGTCTCTTCTTTAGGACACATATATTACATCTTTTACTTTAATTATTTCTGCCCAAATTCAGAGAACCATTTTAAGGCTACTCATAAAAAATGAATGTGTCAAAACAGTTGAAAGAAAGCAATTAGCAATAGTTCCTGCTAATGGTATAATGAGACAGGGTTGCAGACAGGTGGGTGGTTTGCAAACTTTTTAAAAAAATTTGCCTACCATAGTATTTGAAGAAAAACAATTCAATTTGAATGCCTGCAGACTGGTAGGAGTACTCTACCCCGCCAGTGTCTCTGCTCCATGTTGCCTTCTACGGCCACATCACATATTTACATTCACCCTGCCTGACCCCAGATGGCACTTAAGTTCACAAGCTCCACGTAGAGGTTACATCAATCATGGCTCTGACACTTACTGCCAGCTGTCTCAGGTTAAGATAAGAGATCTCACTTTGGGAGGCTGAGTTGGGAGGATTGCTGAGGCCAGGAGTTCAAGACCAGCCTGAGTAAGAGTGAGATCCCTGTCTCTACAAAAAAATAGAAAAATTAGCTGGGCGTGGTGGCACTTGCGTGTAGTCCCAGCTTTTTGGGAGACTGAGGCAGGAGGATTGCTTGAGCCCAGGAGTTTGAGGTTGTAGTGAGCGATGATGACACCACTATACTCTAGCCTGGGGTGACAAAGCGAGACTTGGTCTAAAAAAAAAGAGTAAGAGTTCTAATAATACATTTAAATGGCCCTTTGTATTTGAGATGGCCTTATGCAAATGAACAGCTGATCCTTGAGCAACGTTGGGGGTCACAGGTGCTGACCCTCTGTGCAGTCAAAAATCCGTGTGTGACTTTTGACTCCTCCCAAACTTACCTACTAATAGCCTCCTGTTAACTGGAAGCCTTACCTATAACATAAACAGTCAATTAACACATTTTGTATTTTATTATTTTATATGTATTATACACTATATTCTTACAATAAAGTAAGCTAGGGGAAAGAAAATATTATTAAGAAAATCACAAGGAAGAGAAAATATATTTACTATTCATTAAGTGGAAGCGGACCATCGTGAAGGTCTTCATCATCGTCATCTTCCCATTGAGTAGGCCGAGGAGGAGGAGGAGGGAAGAGGAGGGAGTGGTCTCGCTGTCTCAGAGACAGAAGAAAATCCGAGTATAAGTGGACCCTTGCAGTTCAAACCTGTGTTGTTCAAGGATCAAATGTTTATTTTTGTAGATGGGCTCAAGCACAGACACACACGTGTCATGGGATGGATTGGAGAACAAGCATGTTTATCACTGAATTGAAAGAGCTCGCTGCAAATGTGCCTTCAACTTATCTCCTGGGAGGTGGGGGAGCCTGCGGCCGCAAGGCCACATGTGGCCCTCCAGATCCCCGAGTGTGGCCCCTTGACTGAATCCAAACTTCACAGAACAAATCCCTTTATTAAAAGGATTTGTTCTGTAAGATTTGGATTCTGTCAAAAGGCCGCACTCAAGGATCCGGAAAGCCACACGTGGCCCCGAGGCGGCAAGTTCCCGTGGACCACGCCTTAGAAACAGAAGTGACCCTTTGCTGCTGCGAATGAAGAGTCTGGACTAGGCTGGAGTTGGGTCGGCAAAAGTACGCAGTCCCTGCAATGTCCTGTGCCCACGCAGGCGCCATTAGCTGTCACGTTGCCCAGAGCCTCTCCGCTCTCCTTCCGCCGCGTGCTGGGTTTCCACTGACGAGACCAGAGCTGGCACGAGAGGCAAGTCGGGTGAAACATGTTGGCATTTTGCAGTTACGGAAACTTCAGGTGCACTGCTTTGGTGAAAAATGGAAGACTGGAATTCATTAAAGATTAGCAAGAAGTGAAATCATGTATGCAAAATATGTTATAAATTAGAAAATGCTATAAAGGCAGCGGCTATGGTTTTATTGGTTGCTTTGCACTTTACCTAAGTGGTTTTGGTCATTTCACAATGCCTAAAAGATGGATATTACCTCCATTTTATTGATGTGGAACTAGGGCCTGGATGTTAAATAACTTGCCCAAATCTCACGCCAAACAGAAGGTGGTGCTGCTGAGATTCCCACCCTGATCTGTCTGACCTCAGGCCTGTGCTCTTCGTATGAGGTTAGTTAGTCATTACAACGATTTCTACTATAATTAGCATTCTGTTTGAATATAAAAATTGGAGGCCGGGTATGGTGGCTCATACCTGTCATCCTAGCACTCTGGGAGGCTGAGGCAGGAGGATCGCTTGAGGTCAGGAGTTTGAGACCAGCTTGAAAAAGAGGGAGACCCCGTCTCTACTAAAAATAGTATTCCCAGCTATTCGGGTGGCTGGGGCAGGAGGATCGCTTGAGCCCAGGAATTAGAGGTTGAAGTGAGCTATGATGACACCACTGCACTCCAGCCAGGGCAACAGAGCAAGATCCTGTCTCAACAATAAATAAATAAACACATACATAAAGTGGAAACATTGAAGGACCCAAATTTGTAGCAAATTCTGTGGCAGATTTAAAGTTAAGCTGCTATAGTAAATTAACAGGCATTCTCAATACTTGACATGGAACGTGTGCACAGGGGAAGGAAACGCCGCTGCACTTTCTAAGCACTGTGCTGTAACTGGACAATGCAGTGGCTTAAAGAAGACTAAACTGACACCATAAAGAAAACAAAAAACCAGTATAAAGTGGGCCGTGCCCCCCTTACATGCATCTCCCTCCGCTGTTCCCTGATCCACACTCCTTCCATACCGAGGCCCCTGCCTTTCTAGGATGTGTAAACACGTTTACTTCGGCAAAGAAACAGGAGTCAGGAAATAGCAAAGGATAAAGGAAAAAAGGCCAGGGTCAGGTCAAGAGCTTCCTATGCCTTTTCTTCCCAGCCTAGTGTGAGCCAGTGGAGGCCTTAAGAAGGTCCGAGAAGCCAAGGGAGATGATCAAGAGAAGACTGGGAATCACGTGGAATGCTGAAAAAATAGGGAACACATTTGCAGCTAGGACTAGCACTGATTATCTGAATGTCTGCACCGTTCAGTAATACTCATGACTTCTCATTTTGCTTCTAATGTCTCATAGCTTAGAGCACTTTTATGTCCATTCCTTGAATTCTGTACAAAGCTTTGATAGACTCACAGATGTCTGGTGTCAACCGGGATCACCTGTGAGGCTTGAGAGGTTCCCCTGTGGTGACTGAATTCCAGGTCAGTGAGTTTTCTACATCAGGAGCTGGTATTCGTTACACATGCTTGTGGTTTTGCTGCTGCTACTGAAAGTGGTGGTAGTTATGTCTCTGAACGTGTTCTTTTACAGAAAGCCAACTGGATGTGGCTGTTGACGGACCATCAGAGGCTGGGTGTAGTGGCTCATGCCTGTAATCCCAGTGCTATGGGAGGCCAAGGCAGGAGGAGACTACAAAGGAAAAATTTTGTAATGAATATTTTGTAAGTGAAGGTACGTTTAGCTACAAATTCCCAGTTTCCCTATGTATGGTGACTTTTGGGACACCCTGTATAAGGTAACCTGGCTGGTGTGGTCGGTGGCTCACGCCTGTAATCCTAGCACTGTGGGAGGCCGAGGTGGGAGGATCACTTGAGCCCAGGAGTTCAAGACCAGCCTGAGCAACATAGAGAGACCTGTCTCTACAAAAAGTACAAAAATTAGCCAGACGTGGTGGCGCGTGCCTATAGTCCCAGCTATTCAGGAGGATGACTTGAGCCCAGGAGTTTGTGGTTGCCGCGAGCTACGATGGTGCCACTGCACTCTAGCCCAGGTAACAGAAAGAGACCCTGTCTCAAAAATATCTATATATATTTTTCATAATTTTTAAAAGTCCTAGAAAGAATGCTGTAATAAAATGTCCAGTATCAGATTCTGTTTCTTTATAGATTAGGAATAAGGTCTGTCCTCCTTTACCCTCTAGTGGCCAATTTGTGCTTGGCATTTAGGCAGCTGCCTAAGCCTCCAGGCTGTCTTACGGGGTCCCCATGTTGGTTAAGGGCCTCCTCTGTAAGCCCTCGTGGCACCCTCTCTTTCTCTTCTCCATGCACCTGTCACGCGGTTGTGCCAGTGTCTGTTTACTTGCTCTATGAGCTGGCTGGACCAGAAGATGGTCCCCTGGGGCAGGTGGCTCGTTTACTGTAGCATCCCCAGGGACTGGTGTAAGCGGCAAGGGACTGGTAGTAGTGAGCAACGGAATGAACTGACGGCTACTGCAGTGGTTTAAGTTCAGTGCTTTGCACACAGTGAGCTAGAGTTGGGTAGGCGAAACCACCACGTGATGAACTGAAACTGCAAAGCAGCACTCGTTGGCCGAGAGGCCCCGTTCCTGGAGTCCCCCAGCCTTGGGTCCATGCACCTGAGTCTCACAGTTGGAGGGCAGAACGGGGTGCTCTGCTTCGTGTAAGGTCTTCTAAACCTTGTCCTAGATCCACTGACACATCCAACTCAAGACTCAGCTTCCCATTAGGTTCTGGCAGGGCCAAAGCTCCTGCAACCAAATTTCCTGGGCCCTGGGAGGTCAGGGTCCATTCTGCCAGTCAGGCCAGGGAGGACTGTTTCTGCTTTGTCTGCCCCAGCAGCCTGGTGGCCCCTGCTTTGTCCTGGGTTCGGGCGGGGTCTGGCTTGCTGGCCACAGCATGGCCTCGGGGGCAGGGGTGCAGCCGCTTGCAGGCCTCATTTCCTTCTTACTAGCCCCTGGCCCCACTGTACCCTTGAGAAAGGCCCTGCTGCCTCAGGCCTCCTTTCCCTTTTCCTTCCCTACTCTTCCTCCCTCCCTTCTTATTCGTTCATTTATTCGTTAGAGTCCGCAGCCATTTCAAGTCCACCTCCATCTAGTCTCGCTAGCATCGGCTCAGCCCCCAGCCGTGAGGGAAGCTGGATCCCTTCCCTGCTCTTGGCTGGAAGCTGCCACGGCCTGGTGGCTATCTAGAGAACGCCCCTCTCGGCCGTGCCAGATCCCCGCAGTCCGACAGCACGAAGCCCTGCATTTGTAGCAGTCGGGACTGCTTGGAGGTGGTCCTTGCGGATGCTAGACCATTGCAGAGAGAGCCTCAGGTCTACCCGGGAGTGACCTTGGGTGAATTACTTTACTTTCCTGACCTAGGCTTCCTTGTCTGCAAAACAGAATAAATAATACCTTGCAGCAAGGTTTTGAGGTAACAATTAGGGGCTGCGATGTAACGGGATTAAGTTGGCAGAGTGTCTGGGCCTGTACCCTGTTTTGTCCTTTCCCAGCTGGGTCTTTCCCTTTCCCTGTCCAAAAGTAGGTAATAATACTCTCTACCTCATGCACTGTGAGTGCTCAGAACAATGCCTGGCGCATAATGGACGCTGCCCAAAATTTTGCATGCTATAGTAGTGTCTGGCAGATAGTAAGCCCTGCATACACATTACATTGTCCTGCTATTGTCATTACTCTTATCACCTAGGGTTGTGAGCAATGAGATAATACACGAAAACATATGGCATGCAATAAGTGCTCAGTGGATATTGTTTTATTCCTTCCTGACCCTTGATCTTGGAGCAGGGTTACCTCAGAGAGGAGGCAGTCGACCCCAGAACTGAGTTGGCATTCTTGCTTATGCTCTTGTCCCCTGAGGTAGGGGTCTGAACTCTAGGTTCCTGGAAAAGTTGTAGGCGCTTCGGTGCCCTTGTGATATTATGACCTTGAGACTGGTCATACCCATGTTCCACCTTGACCCTGAGCTAAGGCTGCCAGGCATACGCCCATCATGGGTACTTAATTTAGCACATTTCATACTGTTCCTGAGGGAAGCTTGCAAGGGACCTTAGGGATCATGAGGCTAATCTCCACAGTTTACAAGGTGGAAACGGCTTCGGAGATGCAGCCTGGACTGCCTGAGCTCACACAGCGGGCTGGCAGCAGGTAGAGCTAGCAGCACGCACCTGTGGACCCCCGGCCCATGTTCCTCCTGGGCAGCAGCACACGGAGAAGGGCTCCAAAAGTCCATGAACAAGTCAGCCAGACCACTCTGGATGACGCCTGACCCTCATCTGAAAGCTGAATTTAACTTCGCTTGGGCAAGAGCATAACCCATCATGTTTGAAAAATCCCAGGCGAGAAGAACAATGACTCAGACCTCCCACTGAAAAGTGTTTGAAAAATTGAACGGGATCCCACCACAGAAGGAAAAGAGAAGCCATTCCCTTCTTGTATCTTCTCAGCCCTTAACATGTGCTGTCAAAGCCAACAGAAGTTTTCAATTATGTACCTTCTCTAGCTGTGACATACATAGACACTAGGATGCAGATGATGGTTTTATTTTATAATCTGTATATTCTTTTGCTAAACATTGAACGTGGAGAGACCTTTTGTCTGAAGGTTTTGCAGAGACATTGACCTAGGACCACGGCACTTGAGGCTCAAATTCTGGAAGGTGTACTTGGTCACTGCATCTGAAAGTTATGCTGACTTTAACCAGGCACGCTCTTCTTGTTGAGGTGCAAGTGTACATGGCTTGGAGGACTTTTTGTAGGAATCTCAAGCTATAGCAAGGAAACAAAATGTGAATTGTTTTGTGCATCTGTGCAGAGGTTTGTGGCTCTGTATTAGACACCAGTAACAAACGTGGAAGAGTCATGATTTTTTCTAGGTGCTTATTGTGCAGTTCTGATCCAAAATATTGAAGCACACAAATTTAGGCTTTGAAATGAATGAGGACATTTACAAAGAGTTTCAGTTGTGTTTAAAACTCAATGATTTTAAAAGAATTTGATTAGGGTTAAAAAAATAAAAATTGTTTTAGAAGTGAGAGATCATTCTTATCAAAGGTAAACTCATTGTAAAAATTAGGAAATTATGATTTACTATGGAAGGAGAAAGAGGATGTTTGGGTCAGATTTTTTTTCACTAATAGATTTGATCAGAAAATAGGAATTGATACTTCCAGCCTTATTTTTGAAGGAGAAACATAACTTTAAGTTTAGAAAAAAAGTTATTTTTTGGTGAAATTAGTGCTATATAGAGTGATGCTTTTAACATTTTCCCTATAAATTATAATAAAACATCTGACTTTAAAGCTGAGATCCTACCTTGAGTTATAACATGGGGTGTGGATGTCAGAATTTTTTTACCCTAAATTTTACTGTGTTTTCTTTTATGAGCTCATTACCACTGGGTTTTTCCATGAATTTGAAACATGTATGTAGTTTAAGCAAAGAAGACTATTTCCTTAAACTTTATAGACTGGGCTAAAAATAGAAAAATACTGTTTCTATTTCTGGGCTGTCTTACAAGCTAAAAAGTGACCATGATTGCTATACTTATTAAGAAAAATACCGAGACGAGAACAGTTATTTAAATAGCAGATTTTAATAATTTTGCTGGTTTCGAAATGCCACAGCATTTTAATGAATTGATTGTTATTTTTAATGAAGAGATAAATTTGTGTCTTAAAGTAAATTTCTTTTTTAGCAAGGGTGTTGTGTGCGTAGAGAGAAGAGACATCCCAAAGCTGGTGTGAACTTTATCCTTGAGGGGCTTCGTTACTGCTTTGTCCCTAGTTACAGGTTCAGTGGCTCCCTTTACACGCTGCAGTCTTCTTAGTATTTCTAGTGGAGCTGTTTTTAGATAAATTTAGAGAAGGTGGCTAGAGCCACTGAAAATGTTCTTTCTTTTCTTTTCTTTTTTAAGAGAGACAGGCTGCCCAGGCTAGAGTGCAGTGGCATCATCATGGCTCACTGCAGCCTTGAACTTGAATTCCTGGGCTCAAGGGATCCTCCTGTCTGAGCCTCCCAAGTAGCTGGGACTACAGGCGTGGGCCACCTTTGCCTGGCTAATTTTTTTATTTTTTTTAGAGATGGGGTCTCACAGTGTTGGTCAGGCTGATCTTGAACTCCTGGCCTCAAGTGATCCTCTTGCCTTGGCCTTCCCAAGTATTAAAACTACAGGCATGAGCCAAAATGTTCTTGTTAAATATGCTTGCTGATACTCTGGCTAACAAGAAACTACAATTTAATACACAAAATAAAAACATAAAGTTAGATACCTTAATTGAAATGTTATCATGGATATATCAAAGTAGAATATTATTTATGTGTCACCTGAATTTATGGCACTCCCCCAGATAAGTCCTCACCAGATTTATCCTTCTGCTTCCCCTCCACTTTCTTTCCTTCATGCACCAATTTGTCGAGGACTGTTTGCTCTGAAGCTGGTTTCAAATACTCAGTCTTGCCACCCGAAGACTCCATTTTGAATCTGGCATGATTCAAATTGTGAGTGTGGGTGTGTACTTGAGAGCAATGCAGCGTTGTACACAGGTGAAGGAGCAGGGACTGGAGGAGTGGGGCCGGGACAGGGAAGCGATAGCGTGGAGTGAGCAGGATCCGTGTGTGGGTAGGAATTTCTCAACTCTTAAAAGTATGGTGGGCTAGTGATGCTTGTGCACACCGAGTCTCTGCCCAGCTAGAATGCTAGGAATTTACCAGAGAAACTTGGACACTTCACAGCTTGGCTTATAGAGCTAAAGTAACAAATGGAGCACAGTCTTGCTGCTAGACATAGCAACTCATAAAAAGGGAGAGGAAAATATCGAGACACGTCCCGGAGGCCTACCGTCCTGGATTTAGTTTTGGCTAACACACAGATCTCCTCTTTTTTTTTTTTTTTTTTTTTTTGAGACAAGAGTCTCACTCTGTTGCCCGGGCTGGAGTGAGTGCTGTGGCGTCTGCCTAGCTCAAACTCCTGGGCTCAAGCGATCCTTCTGCCTCAGCCTCCCGAAGCTGGGACTACAGGCATGTGCCACCATGCCCAGCTAATTTTTTTTATATATTTTTAGTTGTCTGATTAATTTCTTTATAATTTTTAGTAGAGACGGGGGTCTTGCTCTTGCTCAGGCTGCTCTTGAACTCCTGAGCTCAAACAATCTGCCCGCCTCGGCCTCCCAGAGTGCTAGGATTACAGTCGTGAACCACCACGCTGGGCCCAAATCTCCTCTTTGATCTTAACTGTTTGTGTGGTCTATTTTGTGTGTCTGTAAGCCCATTTCTGAACTTGAGGCCTCAAGCCCAACGTTCTGTTTTACTTCTACATGTAAAACCTATCGTACCCATCCTGACTCCAGTAACAATTGGTACAGCTACAATTGCTACTACAACCACCACTATATGTACAGCTGATATTTGCTGAGCACCTACTATATGCCAGGATTCAGACTGAGTGCTTTATATGCATTGTCTCATTAATCCTAAAACTAGCCCTTTTAAGTATGGGTTCTTAATTACAAAGGCTCAGGGAATTAACTTACCTAAACTCATTCAACCATCATCACATTGAGGGATTTTACAAATTAAGATAAAATTCACGTACAATAAAATTTTGGTTTTTAGTATACTCACAAAGTTGCACAATCATCACCACTAATTCCAAAACATTTTCATCACCACCTGAAGGAACCCTATACCCATTAGCCATCTCTCCTCATTTTCTCTTCCCTCTAGTCCCTGGTAACCACTAATCTACTTTCTGTCTCTAGGCATTTGCCTGTTCTGGACATTTCCTATAAATGGAATCGTACAATATGTGGTCTTTTGTGACTGGCTTATTTCAATTAGCATGTTTTCAAGGTCCATCCATGTTGTGGCATGTATTAGTACTTCATTACTTTTTATAGTAAATAATATTCCCTTGTGTGAATATACCACATTTTGTTTGTCGATTCATCAGTTGAAGGACATTTGAGCTGTTTCTACTTTTTAGCTGTTGCGACTTATGCTGCTGTGAACACTTTTGGACAAATTTTTACATAGGCATATGTTTTCAGTTCACACAGAGGGATTTTTAATTTTGGATTTTTCTGGATTTGATATTACCCCTGGGAAATATTTTATCTGGAGAAAACTTTTATGACAGTAAGGGAAGACTACACATCACCAAACTACCACTTACTAGGATTCTGTCTCTCCCATGTAATCTGATTTCTGTCCTGTCTCCTCCTCCCTAGGCCTGATTGCCAGAGATAAGCATTAATTCTGCAAGCCTTTGTCCATGCCGGTCCTTCTTCCTGGAAGCCCGTCCCTCGCTGCCATCTGTAAAAGGCCTGAAGTCTTCTAGCACAGAAGCTGGTTCTTCCTTTGCAGCCAGAAGTTATTTTTTCCCTTCTCTGGGAACTCCTCAAAACTTCACCTGGGCTGGGGGTGGGGAGTCGGGCGGATTTCCACTCTGTTCCCTGCCTGCGCTTCCTTGCTAAGCAGTATGCCCCCTGAGGGCAGGATTCTGGTCTGACTCACTTTTGCTATTCTTTGCAAGGATTCCTGTTGCTTTACACAGTAGGTGCTAAGGAATATTCATATTTGTGAACTGAATAAATTCCTGTTCAGTTGCCAAGTAGTTCTGATTCCCCTGAAACCCAGTTGAATTTCACTGTAGAGTTAGTATTACAATGGCTCTATTTTTAACCACGTCTGTGCTGGGGAGGAACTAGCTGGCAGAGTGAGGTCATGCTTTGGCCCGCTTCCCCTCCTCCCTGCCCTCCACACAGAAGTTGGTGGGGGCAGCCTGTCTGGTATCTCCTCCTGAACTCTCAGGAGGTTTTGCTGCCTTTGCTTCTTGTTCCTCCTCAAAGGAGGAACGTGGCAGAAGAGCCAGGCAGGAGTGTCAGGGTTTGTTTCCGGGATACGGTCAGACTTAGTGGAGAAGCATCTCTTCCAGCTCTTCCTGGGTTTCCTGCCTCTCTTTTCAAGTCCCCCCTTAATGTCTCAGGAAAGCTGAGATTGTGAGACATGAAAGCATCCTTTTAAAGTTCTTAGAAAGACAGCAGTCTTGGATTTTCTATAGGGATGCTGTCATGTTTAGATCTCTGCAGTTCTATTTGAATAGCCTATTGCTCTCCGCAGAGCAGCTATGTCTTTTTTCAAGATAAAGGATCTAAAACTGTGAGAGTGGTTCTCGATCCTGGCTGACAATCAAAATCACCTGTTAGGATATATGTCCAAGTTTTAAGTAAACCCAGAGGTCAGCACCAATAATGACCCCTCTGGCTGAGTGCAGTTGGCTTGTGTATTTTACTTGGCTAGGTGGAGATTTTTAATAACTGAACATGCATTCTCCGCCTTGCCACAGTTCCTTCATTCTTTATGGTCTCACACCTGGCCCTCTTCACACATTTATGTGACCTGCCTGCCCTTTGAGGTCTCTGAGAATTTGACCTTTGCCCCAAAGAAGCCTAATCATCTCCCTTCCTCCTGCAATTACAGGTGCCTCTTGACAGAGAGTCAGGACTGGGACCGTCAGCAGTGACTTTGAGCAATGACCGTTCTGTTTGCAGACATCCTCAATTTTGGCTGCGTGGGAGAACCACTTGGGGGCTGTTAGCAATTACTGATGCCTGGTATACATACAGTCCCTCCACGGGGGAATATACAGTTTCTTTTTTTTTTTTTCTGAGACAGAGTCTCACTCTTTTGCCCAGGCTAGAGTGAGTGCCGTGGCATCAGCCTAGCTCACAGCAACCTCAGACTCCTGGGCTCAAGCGATCCTCCTGCCTCAGCCTCCCGAGTAGCTGGGACTGCAGGCCTGCGCCACCATGCCCGGCTAGTTTTTTCTATATATTTTTAGCTGTCCAATTAATTTCTTTCTAATTTTAGTAGAGACGGGGTCTCGCTCTTGCTCAGGCTGGTGTCAAACTCCTGAGCTCAAACAATCTGCCCGCCTCGGCCTCCCAGAGGGCTAGGATTACAGGCGTGAGCCACCGCACCCTGCCAGAATATACAGTTTCTTAGGGGAAGGATACATTTTTTAGATGGAAGGGAGAGTGGTATTTTAAGGAAAATTTGTTTTATTTGAGTGTAGCATCAGTTAGATTATCCGATGTTAACAGTTTTGCTTTAATGAAATCCCAGATTATAACAGAGAATTTCTTTGTGCAGTGTGACTGGCAAGCTACATGTTGGCAGTGAATTAAAATAAGATGGCCGGGCGTGGTGGCTCACGGCTGTAATCCTAGCACTCTGGGAGGCTGAGGCGGGCGGATCATTTGAGATCGGAGTTCGACACCAGCCTGAGCAAGAGCGAGACCCCGTCTCTACTAAAAACAGAAAGAAATTAATTGGACAACGAAAAATATATAGAAAAAATTAGCCGGGCATGGTGGCGCATGCCTGTAGTCCCAGCTACTTGGGAGGCTAAGGCAGGAGGATCGCTTGAGCCCAGGAGTTTGAGGTTGCTGTGAGCAAGGCTGACGCCACGGCACTCTAACCCAGGCAACAGAGCGAGACTCTGTCTTAAAAAAAAAAAATAAATAAAATAAAATAAGAACTTTCATGTATATTTCTTAAAATATTTTGTGTCAGAGCTCCACACATTGCTGTCTGTCCAGTCCACCCAGTGCCAAGGCCCCTACTGTCCCGTCCTGAGTCATTCTGCCCACTCCTGGATCAGGAA
>CAUYSK010102900.1:0-47688 GCA_963575035.1 Avahi laniger
TTAGCAGGGAAATGCAAATCAAAACCACAACGAGATATCATTTATCTCCAGTGAGACTGGCCTTTATCAAAAAGTCCCAAAACAACAAATGTTGGCATGAATGCGGAGAGATAGGAACACTCATACACTGCTGGTGGGACTACAAACTAGTGCAACCTCTGTGGAAAGCAATATGGAGATACCTCAAAGAGACACAAGTAGATCTACCACTTGATCCAGCAATCCCATTACTGGGCATATCCCCAAAAGAACAGAAAAAATTGTATAAAAAAGACATCTGCACTAGAATGTTTATAGCAGCACGATTCACAATTGCAAAGATGTGGAAACAACCCAAGTGCCCATCAATGCATAAGCGGATTAATAAAATGTGGTATATGTATACCATGGAGTACTATTCAGCTTTAAGAAACAATGGTGATATAGCACTTCTTGTATTTTCCTGGATAGAGCTGGAACGCATTTTACTAAATGAAGTATCCCAAGAATGGAAAAATAAGCACGACATGTACTCACCATCAAATTGGCATTAATTGATCAACACCTCAGTGCACATATAGGAATAACATTTATCAGGCGTCGAGCAGATGGGAGAGGGAGGAGGGGATGGGTATATACATACGTAATGAGTGTGATGAACACTGTCTGGAGGATGGACACGCTTGAAGCTCTGACTCGGGGGAGGGAGGGGCAAGGGCAATATACGTAACCTAAACATTTGTACTCCCATAATATGCTGAAATAAAAAAAATGTTAGTTCCTAAACTGTTCTATAGATTCAATAGAATTCCAATCAAAAATCACAAAAGAAATATTTTGTACAAATAGGTAATCTGAAGTTAAAGGTAGTATGGAAATGCATATACCTAGAACAGCCAAAATAACTTTGAAAAAGAGAAGGAGGGACTCATACGGTCCCCTTGGGAAGAGAGTGTTGTTTACAATTGTTGGGACACTCCAAGTGCAACCTATAGCAGTGGGCAGGCATAGGTTGGCAATGTCCCCAACATGGCCTCCTGGATGGTCGATATGCCTTCAAGTCCCCAGTTCATTTTAAATTAGCATTCCCTGTCCCATTTCAACTCCAGGGCCATGCTCATCTACCTGTAGGAGAGATAGCGTTAGTCACCCCTTGAAGACTGCTATGGTTTGTGCTAGAAGCAAAACAACAAATTGCTTGACACTAAGTGATATATTATAAACTGATGAATCTGCCATGGATGCATAATTACTTAAAAGCAAAACTCTCCAAGAACTAGCTTTTCAGAAAAACAACATATGCCTTACTTCTCCTAGGTAAATAGCAGGAAAGGCTCCTTGGGAAGTGTCCCCCATTTCCCTAGCATGCTATCCAAAGCAACAAACAGAGGGAGTGGGATATATGTGTGGGAAGAGACATGTGTTGTCCTACTCTGCCCTTTCAAACAAATACATTGCCAATCTAGTTTCTGCCTGTGTAACCATTCTGCATCACTTGAAAACTGCTGGATGATTGCCATCCTATTTAAGTGAAGTTTGGAGGAGATATGACTTACGGTATAGACCTTGTACAATGAGTAAAAATTGCTTTCAGGTGACCGTTAGGACAGACCATTCAGTGATTCTAAGAGGCCTTCAACAGGGACAATAGTGAGTGTCCCCAAAGATTATTTCCCCAATGGAAAGTCCCTAGGGTGGACCTTGTCTATTACAAATGATGATTTTCTGCCTAGCTATGGTGTGCCCTCACCCCCAGTGATGGATGAATGAGTCTGAGTGACACCAGGATGGTCAAAGGGTCCATACCTCACAACCACAGCACCCCTTGCTGATTATCTGCTATGTGCCAGCCCTGGAGAGCCCTCTACTCCTCACCTCAGTCCTGCTAAGACAGCATCATTATCTCTACTTGAAAAATAAGTCCTCTGCAGAAAGGACTCTAAAACCTGGACTGGACTGAGCCCAACAGAGAGAATGGTCAAATGGGCTGAGGTCCAATTTAGCCTGATCTCAAGTGCAATTTGAATCGTTGTATCTGGTTTGTGTGGCTGAGAGCTTGTCCAAGAGCCATCCTCCCCAGTGGCCTGGAACTCTCACTGTGGCAGGCAAAAATCTGTGGCTGCCACTGGCAGGGGTGGGGAACCTGTGGCCTTCTGTTTTCAAGATTGTTTGTTTTTAAGCACAAAAGGAGGCAGGAAAAGCTTCATCTTCCTCTGCTGAATCCATTTTAATAAAATAATTTGTTCTGTATAATTTGGATTCAGTCAAAAGGCCGCACTTAAGGACCTAGAAGGCTAAGGCCATATGTTCCCCACCCCTGAATGGCACACAGCAGATGTTCACTGTTCAATGAGTAAACAAGGTGCAGTTTCCTCATCTGTACAATGAGGATAATGATTTCTGAGATCCCTGCTCACAGTGGTGCTAAGTACTGGAATGTGTGTGGTAATGCTACTGAATATAAGATGTCCTCATAAATGAAATTTTTGTACCTACTGTGTCCAATCAATGTCACATACAAACCCTATGTCAGGACTGGGCCCAGAATATAGTCATTTAATAAATTCCTGTTACTGCACATCCACTAGAATGGCTATGAAAGACCCATTTAAAAGACTGATAATAACAAGTATTGGCAAAAATGGGGAGTAACTGGAACCCTCACACACTGCTGGTGGTAATGTAAAATGGTACAACCACTTTAGAAAACAGTTTGACAGCTTCTTATAAAGTTAAACATAGAAAGACCATATGACCTAGCAATTCCACTCCTAGGTATATACCCAAATGAAATAAAAACTTATGTCCACACAAAGGCTTGTACTCAAATGTTCATAATAGCATTATTTTTATTTGCTATCAAATGGAAAAATAACACAAATGTATATCAACAGATGAATAGGTAACAAAATGTGGTACACTGCAATTAAAAGAATGAACTACTGATATGTTTTACAATGGATGGCCTCAAAAATATTATGTGGTGTGACAGAAGCCAGCCAAAAATATAAACTGCATGATTACATCTATATGAAACTCTAGAAGGGACAAATATAGTCTACAGTAATATAAATTAGATTATTGACTACATCTAGGAATGGGGTATTGAATGGAAAGGGACATGAGGGAAGGAATATATTCCCAATCTTTATCTGAATTGTGATTATACAGGTTTATACATATGTAAACATTTACTTAACATTTGTATACTTTACTGCATATAAGCTATACCTTAATAATTTTTAAACAAAATAAAAGGAAATGCCTGTTCTCAGGCAAATCAGGAAAATATACAGTGCAACAAATACAGCTTTATTGTTTACTATGTGCCTGGCAGTATTTTAAATGTTTTTTTAAATTAATTCAATTTAATTTTCACAATAGCCTTATGAGGAAGGTACTATTGTTATTCCCGTATTATGGATGCAGAAACTGAGGTTTGAGGAAGTTAAGTAACCTGTTCAGTGTCACAGAGCTAATAAGGGGTCTAGTGGAGATTTGAACCTGGGCCTATGTGACTCTAAAGCCCTTAACCAAGAAGCAAATTTGATTCTCCAACAGCTGTCTCTGAACTACAGGGATAAGTTAGTTGTAATAGGGCAAGCACTCCAAAGGAGGTTGACCAGAGAGCTGATGGCCTCCCGAAGGCTTGGGGCAGGTAGAATGAGGAGGAGACTTAGTGACTGGGTCCTAGTCCCTGCAAGACAGACACAGAGGACAGATACTTGTTCTGCCAGGCTCTAGCAGGCAGAGCTGAGGCCAGGGAGGCAGACTGCAGCTCAACCAATGTAAGAGCTGATAAACAGAGTGTCTCCCACTGAGACAGGATGTCTTAGGGTGGTGAGCAACCTGATTGCAGGCTGACCATTTGATAGAGACTTTGGGACGTCCCACACACAGTCATTAAGATACAGGGCATTGTTCAAATCCAGGCTATGCTCCTTCTAGCTGGGTAAATTTTGGGAAGTTACATGGCTTTGCTGAGGCCAGTTTTCCATCTGTAAAGTGGAAATATAGATAGTGCCTTCCTGCTCTGAGTATTAAAGACGATAATATATGTAGAGTGCTTACCTCACTGCCTGGCACACAGAAAGCACTAAACAAAAGTTAACCACTGCTGCTGTTGTCATCCCGTCATAGATAATATTGAGCTAGTATCTAAATTGAAACCTCAGTAACTCGGCAACAGAGCAATGGCTGATCACTTTCTTAAAAAGCATCCTGAAAGACTTTCTGGAGTCTAAGCAGATTTGACTTTGTCTTGAGGGTGCTCTTCAGCAGGCCAATGACATGGTCATATTTTCATTTGCAGAAGTTCACCCTGATTGCTGCATGGAAAGTAGCCTGAAAGGGAAAGAGTAGAGGCAGGGAGACTGGTTTGGGCACTGTTGCAATGGTCCAGGCAAGTGTTAATAGGAATTGACATATTGGGAGTGGAGTGAAAGGATGGACAGCCAAAATTATGGTTGTATCTGGAAAGGAGGAGGTGCTCCCTCTTCGACATGCATGAAGGCCCAGAACATCCCAACAGGCACTGGGGAATCAGATTGGGGTTCCAGGTTCCTTCCTTGCATCAGCATGCCAAGAAGTCAGCCAGAGATGATGGAGTAACAACACGATCAAAAGTGACAGACTTCTGTCTGCAGGACTCTACACTACCCACTGAGGCTTTAATCATATTCAATTGATTCTAAATGGCTGCCAAACGTTCTGTTTCATTCAGGGCTATAGCTTCCAATCCAAACCTGAAGACTGCACAGAGTTAATCTCTCCAACATAGCCAGCACACTCAGGGGCAAATGCAGGGAGGAGGACTAGCCCCAGGAAGTCTTAGGCTGTGGGGAAGTAGAGAAAAACATAGAACAGAACGCTAAGCCCTTCTGTGGACACAGCGCTTTACAATTTACAAAGCAGGATCACATCTACTAATCCTGGGGTTTGTATAAGCACTTCTACTTGACTTCAAGAGGTAGCCATAGGGGGAAAGTTCAGTTTTGCACCGTTATATATGATGTTATCTGTGTCTGTTTTTTTTTTTTCCCATAAAACTCTTTATCAGGTTGAGGAAGTTCCCTTCCACTCTTTGTTGAGGGTTTTTATTAGAAAAGGATGTAAGGGTTTGTCAAATGATTTTTCTGTCTACAAAGAAGATTCCGTGGGTTTTCTCCTTTATTCTACTAATATGGTGCATTATATTAAATATACCATTTTTAGAAAGTAGGCAAGTAAAACTAAACAACAGATTCTTTAACATATATTCAGAAATATATATTTCAAAACTTAAAAATAAAATACAAGTGCATGATAACCCGAAATTTGGCACCATAGTCCCTGTTATGGGGAGAAAGGCCAGGGATGAGCCAGGGAAGGAGCACACAGTTGATTGCCAAGGTATCAGGAAATGCTCTCAATCTTGGTCTGGGTGGTGGGTTGACCGGTGTTTTATATTCCCACCAGCAATGTACTAAGGTTCCAATTTCTCCACATCCTCGTAAACTTTTTTTTTTCCTTTTTTTAAGTCATAGCCATCCTAGTAGGTGTGAAGTAGTATCTCACTGTGGTTTTGATTTGCATTTTCTTAATGACTGTAGATGTTGAGTATTCTTTACGTGCTTACACCCTTCGTATATCTACTTTGGAGAAATGTCTATCTGAGTTCTTTGCCCATTTTAAAAACTGATATATAATAATTATACATATTTACAGTGTACACAGTGATGTTTGATACAGTCCAGTTTATCTATTGTTGCTTTTTTTGCCTGTGTTTTTGATGTATTATCTAAAAATCCATGGCCAAATCTGAGATCATAAGATTTATCTTTATGTTTTCTTCTTAAAACTTTATGATTTAGCTATTACATTTAGGTCATTGACCCGTTTTCATTGTCTTTCATATAAGATGTGAGATAGGGGGTCAAATTTTGTTTATTTGTATGAAGAAATCCAGTTGTCCCTGCACCATCTGCCGAAAAGACTATTCTTCCTGATTAAATGGACTGGTGACCCTTGCCAAAATTCAGTTGGCCATAAATGTATAGGTTTATTTCTGGACCTCAGTTCTGTTTCATTGGTCTATATGTCTATCATTATGCCAATACCATACTATTTTGATTACTTCAGCTTTGTATTAAGTTTTAGAATCAAGAAATTGTGAGTGCTCCAAATTTGTTCTTCTTTTTCAACATTGTTTTGACCATTTCAGGACCCTGGCAATTTCAAATGAAGTTGAGGATCAGCTTTCTATTACTTAAAAAAAGGCTGTTGGGACTTTTTGCTAAAGGCCAGTCTCACTGGAGATAAGTGATATCTCATTGACTCCACACTTCTTAAGTGAGGGTGGTGCATAATGACTTCCTTCCAAAGAGCACAGCAAGGAAAGGAGAAAAGGAATAACTTTGCAGTGAAGAAAGCTGACCAACACCACTGCAGCCAGGTGACCATGTCAGTATCAACAGTGATAAATCACGTGGATAGTGTGTACCCTTGCTACTGTACGATGAAGATGGCACTAACTCTGTAGTCTTCCTCTCCAAAACCCATAACCCCAGTCTAATCATGAGAAAAATATCAAATTCCAATAAAAGGACATCCTACAAAATGCCAGAACAGTACTCCTAAAAATTGTCCAGGTCATCTAAAACAAGGAATTTCTGAGAAAGTGTGACAGACATGAAGAGCCTAAGAAATATGAGAATGGAATGTAATGTGCTATCCTATACAAAATGCTGGGACAGAGAAAGGACATTAGGTAGAACTAAGGCAATCTGAATGAAGTATGAACTTTAATTAATAATAATGTTTCAACATTGGTTCATTAATCATAACCAATGTACCATACTAATAAAATGTTAATAATAGGAAAGTAGGTGTGGGTATATGGGAATTCTCTGTACTATCTTCTCAATTTTTCTGTAAATCAAAACTGTCCTAAAAAATAAAGTTGGTTGTTAAAAAAAAAAAGGATGCATAGATAGATGTGTGAATAATAAGATTTAGGACTTATTTAGGTGAACACAAGCAAAATGGAGAGTAGAACTAATCTAGTCTTCCCTAAAAAGACTTTTCGTACTGAAACTACATCCCTGAAATTCAATCTGGTTGCCGTTCAATCAATGAAGAAAACAGTTCTAGTTTATAGCCCATTGCATAGACCCGAGCCCATCTCAGCCATTGGGCATGGCAGCAATTGAAAGCTGAGGGTAATTTGCAAAGAATGTCTTTCCTCTCTGTGGATAGCAAGTGGATGGACGATGGACCAGCATCTCACGCTGCAAATCGCTACTCCTGAGGAAGCCTAGTTATTACTCAGCCCTTCAACATGTACATATTCAACAGATTCAACAAATATTTATGACACCTTTGTGTTCCAGGACTGACTCTAGGCACTGGGGATGTAGCTGGGAACAAGAACGTCAATCTCTCATGACTCTCTGCTTCTGGGCACTAGGGAGCAGGAAGTCAATTAATTCAGTGATTTCCACCAGTCACTGACCACCAACGTTCGTTCCACCAGCTTCCAAGCTTTCTTGTGTTCATATTCCTCTGCACCTCTAGGCAATTGTGCATGTTCCGTGATTCCTCTTCTTGGATTTAATGTAGCAGATCTTTTGCTCTCTCTATAGGCAACTCGAGGAGAGACAGTATCTTCTCAAAGCAAACTGAAGCAAGAACGTAGCTGTTGAATTCATAATTCAACTTCTTTATTTTTACACATAGAGAAATTGAAGCTTGGTGGAGTTAAATGACTGACGTAGCCAGCAAATGAGACCCTAAAACCAACAGGCTCTGATTCCTTCTATCATCCTTAGAGCACCCACCATAATGTAGAACCTATAGATCTGTGACCTCACTCTGATATTCCATATAAACATCTGTATAGACAGTCCATCTCTAAAGACCTCCAGGGAAATATACCAGCTTCTGCTCTACCTAGACATTCAAGTATTGCTCAGTTCATACCCCAGAGAAATCTGATCCCTTTCTGCCTGTTAGCAAAGTGGAGGGGAGTTAGAGAGTGAACAAAGGATAAGAATAAGGCGGAGAATCTTCAGGACATGAAAGAAATATCTTGAATTTTTCCCCTTTAAAATGTTGTGCCATCATCTCCCTCGCAGAAGTTATTTTCCCTACGATCACCAGTAATTCAATTATTTCACCGCGTTTTACAGCAGCAAGCGAATGTAGCACATAACGAGAAGAAACGCTGTGACACCCTTAGAAAAATATTACCTTGTAATGCTTTAATCAATTACAGCATAGATGGCTGGTATAGTTGGCAGGGCCCTGGCACCTCCAACCTCCTGGCCTCTGTTAATACCTGATGCTATTTTATCTGGGAATCCAATTTGGGTTTGTCAGTAATTAAAATGCATGAAGCTCAATCCACTATTAACCTCAGGGCTCCCCTTCTGGATCCCGAATCTGTCTTGTGAAAAGCTCTCTACCTCGACAAAGTGTCTATGAACTCTTTGGATATTTAGATGTATATCAACTCAGCAGTAGAAAGAAGAGATGTTATGCTTCATAATCCCATTTTAGAGATGGAGAGAGAGAGATGCAGGAAAAGCCAGTCAGCTAATAACTATTTGATTAGTGTTCACAAAACCATGATTACCTCTGTGCCCGAAAAATGGACATTGTGAAGAAAAAGAATAATTAACTTAAGGCATATCTAAATAATACGCTTTACAGACATTAAAAGTGGTATTTGTGAAGATAGTGATATTTGGAGTGAAATTGAAGATCCTGTACAAATTGTATATACAACTGGCCTTCTTGATCCACGGGTCTGTATCTGGGGATTCAACCAACCCAGTGAGGAATCCCCGGGTACGGGGGCTGACTGCACTATGACGATTTTTAAGGGAGTCGAGCACCCGCAGATTTGGCATCTGCAGGAGTCCTGGAACAATTCCCCTGCAGATACCAAGAGAGGGCTGTATACACACACACACATTCATATATATGATAATCAGCCGTGTTAAAAATAAAATTAAAGCAAGACTAGAAGGAAATATCTACCACAACAGTGATTATCTCAGGGTGTTAAATTTTTTTCTCCTTTTAAAACTATTTTCCAGTTGTCGAGTTTTCTACCATGAGAAAAAATCAAAACCTTAAAAAGTATTTTTAAAAGCTTAAAAAGATAGATAATAACTAATTCCTAGGAGACAATCCCAGACTCTTGTGTTCATTTTTCCTCCCTCAGTGCACGAGAAGACTCCACAGTCCAAGCTGCCTGCCGTCCTTCATTCTGCTGGTTAAGAGAACCTGTCCTAAATCTAGCACCACTCTGACGATCTCAATCCACTCCTTGCACTCCACCCAGGGCCTTACGTTGCAAATAAAGCTGTTGCCTCGCTTCCTGTTTGCTACCAGATTGCTTAGTGGCTTTGCTTAGTACTTGTTTCCCAAGACACTTATTGCATGAGTGATATCCATGATGGAGCCTATAAATTTATATGACAAATCAAGGAAATGTTTCCTCACAAAGCTTTAAGAGGCAATATTAATTAAATATGTCTTTTCACATGGGATCATATAATATCTATTGCTGAAGTAATTAAGAATGAAGACATAAACTCATTAGATGTGTACTGTAAAGATGAAAATGCTCAGAAATTATTGACTGCCCATATTTCACCACCTCCAGCCATTTAGAGAAAATGCAATCAGCTAAGATGTACTGTGACAGCGGTTTGAGCATGAATAAAAATAAGGCTATGTCCTTTCATTCTATGTGGAAATTCATTAACTAGCCAGCTCAGGAAGTGCCCTATTTTTAAGAAAGCCATTTCATTTATATGTCCGACTTTTCTGCTTCCCATTCAGTTTTCACAAATCTTCCCAACTCATTTATTCTTATCGTCACTTTTTGGTTTAAGACCTAAGGGGAGTAGCCATGAAGGCACTCATGCTTTAGCCAGATCCAAGGGAAAGCACATGCCTACTTACCAAACTCACTCAGAAGTGACTCAATGTGAAAGATATTCAGAAACCAAGACAGAGCCTCTGCTAAGCCACCCAACTCAGCAGCTTTCCTTTCTTCTTCTTGTGCATTTCCTTACTACATTCTGGGCTATGGAATGTTCCCTTTAGATTATATCACTAAGTTTGCTTTGACTGTAAGTTTCCAGAGAGTTATTATT
Source organism: Avahi laniger (assembly GCA_963575035.1). Lineage (NCBI taxonomy): Eukaryota > Metazoa > Chordata > Mammalia > Primates > Indriidae > Avahi > Avahi laniger. The sequence goes on from CAUYSK010102900.1 coordinate 10,128, forward strand.
TCACCTTCAACTGCCTTAGAGGTCTAAATATTTTCGAGTGATGAGAATAAAGTGTCTTGAGGCTCTCACCTACTATGTTTTTAAATTCCTCTTTGCACACAATGCAATAGCATTGTTGCTTCTTTCAAAATGATGTTAACAATGGATTACTAAAAGAGTCTACAGAATGTCCAAAACAATGAATTTAAAATTTATTAAAAAGACACTATCAGGAGAATGTTACTTTCCATTATAAACCTTGTAAATCTATTTAAGTTTTGACACTACATCGTTGAATTATTTGATAAATAAAACCTAAGAGAAGAAAGAAAAAAAAAGAGAAAGAAAGAAAAAGAAAGAGAGAAAGAAGGAAGGAAGGAAGCAAAGAAGGAAGGAGGGAGGGAGGGAGGGAGGGAGAAAGAAGTGGGGGACAGAAATAAACTTAGGTATCTAAGTATTGAAAACTAATTGCCAAAAGGCCTGACATGCAAACCATAAATCATAGCTTCCAAACTAGCAAAGGAAATAAAAAGGAATAAACAAAAGTCTATCAATCTACAAGAGGTATAAAAAATAAAAATTAAAAAAAAAAGCTAAGAAAAAGCTTGGTAAACTGAAAACCAAAGACAGTAGAAATAGATAAAAAGAAAAAAAACATTAATATTGATTTAAGGAAATATCAGATTTGACAAACAAACAAAACCCAACTGTTTTCTGCTTAAAGAGACAGCACTAAAGAAAAATGATATACAAAAGTTGAGAATAAAGAAATGATAAAAGAAAACAATTATAAACAACATTAAAAGCTGGTATAGTGATATTATAATCACAATACAAGAGCACTTAAAGCAAGAGATACTAATACAAATAAAGGGGTATTGCATAATGAAAGAGAAATAGCCACCAAGAAGATATGAAAATCATATGCATCTAACACATGCATCTTAAAACCAGAAAGCAAACAAAAGGTTTAATTTTATACAGTGAGAGATTTTAACACATTTCCTTTAGAAACTAAGAGACAAAATGACCAAAAACAAAATAAAAATAAGAATATGCAAAATGTTAATAATACAATTAATAAGCTTTATTATTAATGTCATAGTTCCTACTTCAAGAGACTCTCTTTAGAAGGCCACCTCAGTTTATATGTTTATAAACAGATCTATCCATCCATTTGTCTAAAAAGGAAAAACAAAAACTTTACCCAACAAATAAGAATATGCATTCTTCTTAAGTAGCTTTGGAGCATTTAATATGTTTTATATATATATATATATGGAAACACACATATGTATATATTAAACATACACACATGCAACTAAAATATGCACCCTAAATAAACCATGGGTTAAAGAAATTACATTGTAATTATAGAATATTTAAAACAAATGACAATCGTAAACATTGCATATCAAAACCTTATAAGATGTAAAATACATATATCCAGCAATGGACTTATAAAAAGAATATATAAATAACTCCTACAAATCCAAAAGAAAAAGGCAAACACACAGCAGAAAAAAAGAACAAAACACTTGAACAGGCATTTCACAAAATAGGATATCTAAGTGGTCAATACAGTTGTGAAAACATGAATTCTATTTCATTAGTCATCAAAGAAATGCAAATTAAAACCACAATTAGATACTACCACAAATCCTGAATGCCTAAAAGGAAAAAGAAAATATCAGTGGTTAGCAAGAGTTGACTTGAACTTTTATATACTGCCGGTAGGAAAGTTAAATGATGCGATGATTCTGAAAAACTCTATGACAATACTGACTAAAGATGAACATTTGCATACTCTGTGACCAAATAATTCTTCTTCCAAGTATTAATAACATGCAACAGAAATTCACACACATGTTCATTAAAAGACATGTACAAGAATATTCACAGTAACTATTGGCCAAAAACTGGAAACGAACCGAATGCCTGTCAGGAGAATGGATAAACAATGGAATCCTAGATTGCAGTAAGAATGAGTAATTTGCAACATCATGCAACACAATGGATAAACCTTACAAAGTGTTTGCCAAACAAGCCAGATACAAAAGACTACAGGATCTATGATCCCATTTACCTAAAGTTTAAAAAAAAGCCAAAAAAATCAATAATTTTAGAAGTCAGTATGTTAATTATGGATAGGTAGCTGAAAGGGGCATCTGGGGAGCAAGAAATACTGTGCTATCAGGATACCTGTTACACAGGTAGGTTGAATTAGTGAAAATTCATAGAGCAATACACTTACTGTATACTTTTCTCTTTGTACATTTTGTATATCTATAAAAGTTTATTTTATTAATTGTGGGTTGCAACTAAAATACTACTTAGAGACAAAAGCATAGCTTTTAAATAAATGTATTAGAAATAAGAAAAACAAAAGTAAATAATTTCATTGTGTTCCCCAAGAAGATATGTTCAAGTCCTAATTTCTGGTACCTGCGAATGTGACCTAATTTGGACATGGGGTCTTTGCAAATGCAACAAGTGAAAGTGAGGTCACACTGGAGGAGGGTGAGCCCTAAATCCCACACGACTGGCGTCCTTGTAAGAAAAGAGAAACACAAACAGAGACACAGGAAGAAGGTCATGTGAAGACAGAAGCAGAGATTATAGTTTTGCTACCACAAGGCCAGGAACACCTGGCGCTACCAGAAGCTCCAAGAAGCAAGGAATGGTACTTCCGGAGAGATTTCAGAAGGAGCATGTCCCTGATAACATCTTGATTTTGGACTTCTAGCTTCCAGAACTGGAAGAGAATAATTTTCTATTGTTTTACGTAACTCAGTTTGTGGTGCTTTATTATGGCAACCCTAGGAAACTACTACAGTAATGAATTCGCTAAGCAAAGCTACAAAAGTAACTAAAAAAATAAACCCTAAGGAAGTATTAATATACGTTAATAATGATGAAATAATAAAAATAAAATTAATAAATAAATAATAAAGTAATAAACCTTTTAAAGTAATAAATAATAAGTAATAAACAAAAATTATAATTAATGAAAGGAGAACAATTAAACAAAAGTAATAGAAATAATAATAAAAATAAAAGCTGAATCTTTTGGGGAAAATATATAAGTTAAAAAGAAAAAAACAACTTATAGCAAAACTGTTAATGGAAGAGAAAAGCCACTCACAACACTATTACGAATAAAAAACTACCAAACAGCAGATACAAATAGATTTTTACGTTTTTAAAAATGTTCTAACTTTTCATTTTATACCAAAAATATTGAAAAATAGTGCAGGATTGTGATGATATAACCCTCACTCAAGTTTCCTTAAATGTTAACATCTTGTGAAATGTTAACACAGTGCGATGATCAAAAGTAGAAAGCTGACACTGATACAGTATCATTAACTAATCTGCAGACCTCATTTAAATTTCGGCAATTGGACTAATGGATCTAATCCTGGACCAGGATCTAATCCACCTTCATACAGTGCATTTAGTCGTCATGTCTCTGTTCGAGATGGTTCCACAGTCTTTATGACTGATACTTGAGGAAAGTACTGGCAAGTTATTTCATAGAATATTCTTTAATCAGGGTTTACATAGTGTTTCCTCATGATTAAATTCAAGTTATACATTTTTGACAATACCACAAAGGTGATGTCATAATGTCAATATGCCCCATTACTGGTGATCATCATTTGGCTCAGATGGTTTCTCTACTGTACAGTTATCTCTTTCCCTTTGTAATTAATGAATGTCTTGTGAACAAAATACATCGAGATGATATAAATATCCTGTTTAGCTTCATAAAATTTCCCACTAATTTTAACATCTATTGATGATTCTTCTCTGCAACAGTTATTACCGTGGTGTTTGTTAAGTGGTCATTTTCTACTGCATCATTCATTTTTCATTTATTAGTTTAGTAAATGAAATTTGTTAATTGAAATCCTCCTTAAGGAAAATCTGTCCTTTCTCCACCACTTATTTATTTAATCAATTAATCAATTATTTGTTTATATCAATGTGGATTCATGGATATTTTATTATATAGATGATCATTCAACACTATCATTATTCAGTTGCCCAAATTATCCCAGCTATGGCCACTGGGAACTTCAGGATGAATTTCTGTGTATCTTAAACTCGCCCCATCAGTGTTTTAGCACCTCCTTACTTTCCGGCACCACAAGATGCTTTAGATTCATCTTATGTCTTGCTGACCTCAACTGGGAAATAACTTCTCCATGAAGCCCTGACTACATTCACTGGAAAATGAATTTAGTAATAAGATCTTAAAATAAGTGAATACCATGATCCACTTTCTGTCAATCTTTTTAAATTTACATGATATGGATAATCTTTTAGGAGAAAAAAAGTAACCAAAATTAACTGAAGAAGACATTGATAATTCCTGTATTTTAGAGTTTTACAGTATCAGAAACCAGGAGATAAAGCTACCCTAATTTATTTCTTTCTTTGATTTATTTATTTAGGTAATGGCTTTATTGAAATATAATTCATACACTATGCAATTTAACCATTTACAGCATACAATTCAATGGTATTTAGTTTATTCACAGAGTTGTGCAAGTATCACCACAATTAGTTTTAGGATATTTTCATCACCCCAAAAGAAACTCCATGCTCTTTTGTGGTCACTCCCCATTCCCCACATCCCGCCTAACCATGAGCAACAACTAATTTACTTTCTGTCTTTATAGATTTGCCTATTCTGGACATTTTATATAAATGCAATCATGTAATATATGGTCCTTTGTTACTGGCCTCTCACTTAGTATAATGTTTTCAAAATTCATCCACATCATAGCATGCATAAGTACTTTATTCCTTTTTATTGTCAAATAGTACTGTATTATATGAATATATCATATTTTATTTATCAGTTTATTAGTTCATGGACATTTGGGTTGTTTCCACTTTGGCGCTATTATGAATAATGCTGCTATGTGCATTCATGTACAACTTTTTGTATGGACATATGTTTTCATTTATCTTGGGTATAAACCAATGAATATAATTGCTAGGTCCCATGCTCTGTCTTTAAACTTTTGAAGAACTTCCAGATGGTTTTCCAATATGGCTGCACGATTTTACATCCCCACTGACAGTGTATGAGGATTCCAATCTCTCCACATCCTTTCCAGCAATTGTTGTTATTTGTCTTTTTGATAGTGCCCACCCTAGCAGGTGTGAGTTGGTATCTCATTGTGGTTTTTATTTGTATTTCCTGATAGCTAATGAGGGTAATGATGTCAAAGCTTCTTTTCATGTGCTTGCTGGTCATTTGTATATCTTTTATGGAGAAATGTCTATTCAGATCCTTTACCCATTTTCCAGTTGGATTGTCTTTCTATTTATTATTGAGTTTTAAGAATTTGTATGTATTCTAGATTCAAGTCCTGTATCATATATAAGATTTGTAAGTATTTTCTCCCATTTTGTGGCTCTTCTTCCTACAAGCCTGCAAGAGATCCCACCAGAAACTGATTCTTGCAGATCTTGGTCTGAAACTACCAGCCTCCAGAATGGTGAGAAAATAAATTCCTGTTCTTGAGCCATTCAGTCAACGATATTTTGGTATGGAGGCCTAAACAGACTAATACAGATTTTGTTATTGAGAAGTGGGGTGCCATTGTAACAAATACCTGAAAATACAGAAGCAGATTTGGAAATGAATAATGGGTAGTGGATGGAGGAGTTCTGAGATGCATGCTTTAAAAAAAGGCCTGTATTTCTGTGGTAGGAATATGGATGTTAAAGGTGATTGTGAAGAGGACATAGAAAGAAAAGAAAACCGGAGAGTACACCGTGATCTTTTTAGGAAATACAGTTATCTTTATGAACGGTGTGCTGGTAGAAACGTGGGCATTGAAGGCCAGGCTGCTGCAGTCTCAGACCAAGATGAGGAATGGACTGTTGGAAACTGGAGGAAAGGTGATCCCGGTTATGAAGCTGCAACGAACTTGGCTAAACTGTGTTCTAGTGTTCTGCGGAAAACAGACATTGTGAATGATGAAATTGGATGTTTAGCTGAGGAAATCTCTAAGCAAAATGTTGAAGGTGTGGCATGAGTGCTACTGACTGCTTATAGCAAAATGTAAGAGGACAGAGATGAATTGAAGGAGGAATTGTTAACCAAAAAGGAACCAGAACTCGACGATTTGGAAAATTTTCAGTGTATCCATATTGGAAAAAATGAGAAAGCTTGTTCTGAAAAGAATATTATGGGTGTGGCTGAACAACCCTTTGATAAGCAGATTAGTATGGGTGTGAACCATGAATTTAATCAGCCACCTCAGCAGAAGCCAGAAATAGAGATGGAATTACATCGGCAGAAGTATTGTGAGCTCAGAGTAAAGGGGACAGAAATAATGGTACGAGAGGAAGGAAGGCCATTTGGTTTCTTGGATTCTACGGGATGGGATCACAGAGCTGTCCATCTGTAAACGTGCATTATCCTTCAGGACAAGGGAAGAATGACCCTGCAGGTGATTCAGACAGTGAGAGGGCTCCCATTCCCACTGCAGGTCTTGTGGCAAGGCTGCTTTCTTCTCAGTTTCCAAGGATGGGATCCCTGCCCAGCAGAGCCATGGGGGCAAGACCACGGCCTCGAGGGCCTGGAAGGTGGAGCTATCCTGCAGAATTATGAGGGTGACACTGTGCACCTGAGTGGGCCTGGAGGGCAGAGCATCCAACCAAAGAGGATTATTCTTAAGCCTTGAGATCTAATGAAATATGCCTTCCTAGATTTTGAACTCACTTGGGGCCCATTTCTTCTTTTTCCCTTTTGTTTCCTCCATTTGGGAATGGAAATGTCTATTCTATGCCTGTCCCACCATTGTATTTTAGAAGCACATAACTTGTCTGGTTTCACAGGTTCAAATTAACGAGGAATTTTGCCTCAAGATAAACCATACCTCAAGTCTCACCCATATCTGACTTACAGAATATTTAGATGAGACTTTGCACTTTATAGGTGATGGTGGAATAAAACTTTTAGTGTTGTTGGATTGGAATGAATGTATTTCGCATATAAGAAGGACATGAATTGGTGTGGGGCAGGTGATGATGGAATATCATGGATGAATGTGTGTTGAATATTTATGTGTTAAAGCCTTAATCTCCAGAGTGTAGCTGCATTTGGAGTAAGGAAGTGATTAAGGTTAAATTAGGTCAAAAGGGTGGGGGCCCTGATTGGATAAGATTAGTGCCCTTCTAAGAAAAGGATCAGAGCATTCTCTCCTTCTCCCTCTGTCTCTCTCTTTCCACCATGTGAAGACACAGGAAGAAAGTGGCTATCTACAAGCCCGGCAAAGAGCCCTCACCAGAAACTGACTCTGCTGGATCTTGATCTGGACTTCTAGCCTTTAGAACTGTAAGAAAAATAAACATCTGTTGTTTTAGCCATCCACTCAATGGCATTTTGTTATGGCAGTATGAGCCGCCTAATACACTTTTTATTTCATTTTATACCTAATCTCTGTAGCTAGTATCTCCAAAAAATGTTGAATAGAAGTGGTGAGAGTTGACATCGTCTTGTTGTTGATCTTAGGGGTGAAATTTTCAGTTTTTTTTATCTCTAAGTACTATGTTAATTGTGAGTTTTTCATAGATGCCCATTATTAGATTGAGGAAGTTCCTTTCTAATCTCTGTTCAATGTTTTTATTAATAAAAAAGCATTGAGTTTTGTCCACTGGTTTTTACGCATCTATTGAGATTATCATGTGGTTTTTATCCTCTATTCTACTGATACACTATATTACATTAGCCGATTTTCAGATGTTAAGCCAATCTTGCAATCCTGAGTAAATGCCACTTGCTTATGGTGTATTATCCTTTTTTATATGTTGCTGGATACACTTTGCTAGTACTTTGCTAAGAATTTTTTGCATTTATATTCATAAGACACATTAATTTTAGTTTTTCTGTGATTTGTTTGTGTTGATATCAGAGTAATACTAGCTTTATAGAATAAGCTGGAAAGTCATCTCTCCATTTTGAATATTTCTGGAAGGGTTTGTAAATTACTGGTTTTTACTATTTCTTCAAATACTTGGTAGAATTCACCAGTGAAGCTGTCTGTATCTGGGCTTTCTTTGTGGGTAGCTTTTAAATTTCTAATTCAACCCCTTTACTTGTACATCTATGAACTATTTATATCTTATATTTAATATAAATACATAAAATGTTTTACATAAAATAAACATTTAATATACATAAATATTTTATACTTTTTCTTAAGCCAGTTTTGGCAGTTCGTGCCTTACTAGGAATTTCCTATTTCATCTAATTTATATAATTCATTGACATACAATTGTTTGTAGCATTCCCTTATAACTGCTTTTATTTTTGTAAAGTTGGTAGCAATTCTCCTTTTTTGTTCCTGAATTTAGTAATTTGAGTCCTCTTTCTTTTTTTTCATAGTCAGTCCAGCAAAGACTTCTCATTTTTGTTGATCTTTTCAGAAAAAAAAACATTTGGTTTCATTGATTTTCTCTATCGTTTTTCTGTTCTCTAATTCTGAGAGTAGAATTAATATTCTGTTAATTTCTGCTTGCTTTATGTTTAGCTTGCTCATTTTTTTTCAGGTAGACGGTTAGGTTATTAGTTTGAGGTTTTCCTTCCTTTTTAATATGCACATTTTACAACTATAAATTTTCTTTTAGGTACTGCTTTAGCTTTACTTGTACCCCATAAATTTTGTTATGGTATGCCTTTGATTTCATTCATCTCAAAGTATTTTATAATTTTCTTTGTGATTTCTTATTTAAGTCATTGGGTATTTAGGATTGTGTTGCTTAATTTCTACATATTTGTGAATTTCTAAATGTCTTTCGGTATTGATTTTTAATTTCATTATATTGTGGTTGGAGAGCATACTGTGTATGATTTAAATCCTTTTAAATTTATTGAGGCTTATTCTATGGCCTCACATATGCTCTAACCTGAAGAATATTCCTTGTACACATTAGAAGAATGTACATTCTGTTGTTGTTGGGGGTAGTGTTCTACAGACACTGTTAGAACAGTGTCAAGTCTTCCATATCCTTGCTTATCTTCTGCATATTTGCTCTATCCATTAATAAAAGTGAGAGGTCAATGCCTCTATTACTGTTAAAATGTCTATTTCTGCCCTCTATTCTGTCAGTTTTTCTTTCATGTATTCTGGGGCTCTGTTTTTAGGTGCATATATGCTTATAATTATATTTTCCTGATAGATTATCCCTTTCGTCATTATGTCTCTTTTTCTCTAGTAACATTGTTTTAAAACTATTTTGCCTGAGATTAGCATAATTACTCCAGCTTTATGGTTGTTGTTTGCATGATACACCTTTTTTCATCCTTTCACTTTCAATATACTTGTCAGACTGAATCTTAAGTGTGTGCCTCCTATAGGCAGCATATAATTAGATCTTGTTTTCCTAGTCAACAATCTCTGCCTCTTAATAAGATGGTTTAATCCACTAACATTTAATGTAATTATTTATATAGGCTGCCACTTTAGTTTCTGTTTCTGTATGTCTCATCTTTCTTTGAACCTCTATTTCCCTCCTTTACTGCTTTCTTTTATGTTAAGTAAATGTTACAATTTAATTTTTTAATGATTTTTTTATTTTTTACTATTTTGTTTAGGTCTCTCTGATCATTTCTCTGGGGTTTGTCATATACATATTAACTTATGAGAACTTACTTCATACTTATACTAACTTAATTCCAGTAAGACATAAAAATATAGAAAATATACAAATATAGCTTGAATTCCCCTTGCTCCTTTTGTGCTATTTATCTTATACACATTACATCTATAAATGTTACAAAACCAGCAATATAGTTATAATTATTACTTTATATAATTTTATCTTTTAAAGAAGCTAAGAGAAGAAAGAGAAAGTTATGTTAAACTTTTTGTTTACAATTTCTGGTTCTCTTAATGTGTTACTGTGGAACTGAGTTACATTTTTTCTCATTTCCGTACTTCAGCACAGCAGTGTTTCTACCCATCTCCTCTGTGTTGTTATTGGCAATTATATCACATAACTATATGTACAGGCCAATATATCATCATAAACATGTTGTTTTATATACTTGCCTTTAAATCAGCTGAGAGAAGAAAGGCAAAGAAATAAGTATTTATAGTGTCTTTTATAATTGTAGAATTACTTTACCGGTGCTCTTTGTTTTTTCTTGTGGAATGGAATTATTACCCTATGGTCACTTGCTTTCATTCTGAAGAAATTCCTTTGTATTTCTTGTAAGGTGAGTCTGCTAGCAATGAATTCTCTTGGTTTTTGTTTACTACTACATAGTAAGATTAAAAAAACTATCTTTATTTCTTAATAATAGTCTGATAAATACAGACTATAAGTGTCTTTATTTCTCCTTCATTTTCACCTTTATTTTTAAAATATAGTTCTGCTGAATATAAAATTCTTGATTAATATATTTAGTGTGGGTATGTTTTGTCTTTCAGCTCTATGCATGCCGGAACCCCTGATCTCCATTATTTCTAGTGAGAAGTCAGCCTCAATCTTATTGGAGTCCACTTGTACAAGATAAATCGTTTTTTATTGCTACCTTCAAGATTCTTTTAGTCTCTGGCTTCCAGTATTTATATTAGGATGTGTCTGTGTGGATCTCTTTACATATCCTGTACTTGTAGTTTGTTGAACTTTTCGTATGTTTAGATTAAAGTCTTTTTATAAAACTGGGGAAATTTTCAGCCATTATTTTTTAAAATTTTTTCTATTCATTTCTCTTCTCTCCTCTGGTAATCCTATACATGTGCTGGTGTGCTTAATGGTGTATCACATTCTCAGATCTCGGTTTATTTTTCTTTGTTTTTCCCCTCTTGAGATTACATAATTTCTATTGATCTAGCTTTCAGTTCACTAACTCTTTTTTATGTCCATTTAAATCCACTGTTGAGCTTCTCTAATGAATTTTTCATTTCAGTTATTGTACTTTTCAACTACAAAATTTTCACTTGGCTCTTTTTACAAATTTCTCTTTATCAATATTCTCTATTTTATGATACATTGTCATCATACTCTCTTTTACTTCTTTAACCATGGTTTCCTTTAGTTCTCTGAATATATTTAGGATGGTTACTTTAAAGTGTTTCTGTTAAATTTAACATCTAGTTTCTTTCACAGGCAATTTCTCTTCTCTGCTTTTTTCTAGTTTATGTATCATTTTTATATTTCTCTGCATGTCTCATAATTTTTTTGAAAGTGAGACATTTTTCATGTGTATTATAGCAATTCTGGGTACTGGTACCCTGTTCCTGGGACTTGTTTTTATTGTTTACTTGTTGATTTTGTTAGTAAATTGCTGGACTATTTTAGTGAAGTCTATTCCCCACCACCACCCTATTGTGTGTAGCCTCTGAAGTTGTTCTCCAGGGGGGACAGCTTTGGGTATGTCCACAGTCACTCTGGGATGACAGTGGTTTTGGCAAGGCTCTCTTTGACTATCTCTCTCAGAAGTTAGGCTCCACTAATTGCCAGATGATTGTTCTACTGTTTTCAACAATGCCTTGGGGTATAAATTGTTCTACACTGTAATCAAATTATATTGGGGTCCCTTAGCCTGGGCAGTTTTTGAGACCAGTGTTTAAAGTTTGTTCTGATCCTAGAGGGCTCTTCTTAGTTGTCTCCTTCCTTGAGTCTCTGGTAAACCGACTGGCCTAGTATTTAGCTCACTGCTTTCACTTCACAAACGTCTATTAATTTTGAGTGTGCATTTAGGCTTGAACGTCCCCTAAACCCCATCCCAACTAAAGTCAGTTCCATTGGTGAGGGCTTTGATGCTCTTATATTCTGCCTTTCCCCTGGGTAAAATCCCTGAGCCACCAACTTCAGAGCAAAAACAGGGTTAGTGCCTGCTTCTCTCTGAGTAATAGCCCTGCTTTGACATGACGACACTGAGTGGGAACAGTAACCAGGGGGCTTTTGGTTTGCCTTTCCTGGCATAGAACCTCCACCCTATGAATGAGCTGGGGTGAGAGTGACGGGGCCCCAGCATTCTCAGCATGCCATGCCTGAGGTAGAGCATCTGTCCTATGAGTGGGGGCTTGGTGGAATAAGGGAGCCCCCAAACCTGCTGTACTAACCCGCAATTTAGACACAGCAACACATAGCTAGGGAAGATGAGAGATACCACGGCTCTGCTCCTCCCAGGAAAACTCAGCTCTCAACTTGTAGCTCTGGGAATAGGGAGTCCCATGTTCTTGGCTGCACCTGCCTTGAGTGGAGTTTCCAGCATGCTAAGCTGAAAGGGAGAGGGAAGGAGAGGAGGGGTCATGGTTCAAATGCCACAGACTCTCACTATTCTTACTGAGTTTTAGCAGATTTTCTTGAATAAATGTTTCTTTATTCGCTATATGCCCATAAGAAAATTTTCAGAGAAACTTAAATGGCTTTTTTTCTTAAAAAATAAAGTGAGTTTCTACTTGTTTTGCTGGGAAGAAGTTTCACAGAGCTCATCATGTTGCCATTCCAGAAGTGGAATTCCTCTAATTCATCTTTATAAGCTAGTAAAACCATAATGCATAAGCAAGCAAAGTCAGTCAGGAAAAGTAAATTATAAACCAGTCTTAAAGAAAAATCCCAATAAAATGTTAACAAAATGAATTAGGGAGTTTATTTTTTAAAATAATAATCAATAATATTAATTACAATTAACAATAAATCCTATTTAAACATAATGCATTATGCTAGAAATTCAAGGATGGTCTAATATCATCTTAAAAGATAAAAGCAAGTTGCAGAATAATACATGCTATATGGTACCATTTACATACATTTAAAAAGAACAAAAATTCTATGTGTATTTATGAATATAGTATTAATATATTCAGTAAATGTAGTACAAGTTGAAAAAATAGGCTATGCATATAAAATTCCATGATAATGTTCACCTCTATGGAGGGAAAAAAGAGAGTGAAATAGTAGAAGTGGACGTATGACTTCAGCTTGATTTCATGAATATTTAAGTATAAAAAACACTTCCTTCTATACCTTTATTTATATGTTAAAATAATACATAGATGATAGATAGATTAGCAGATACAAAATACAATCCAAAATGAGTATAAGCAATTCAACATGCTCCTATATTTGTAGACTCTAGTTATAGTATTCAAATACGGAAAGTACATGATGAAAAATGCAGAATGATTTATTTTGTCAAGACAAACTAGAATTTAAGTCCTTGTTCTATCTGTTTAGCCATATGATTTCAAGCAAGTTTTTTTTTTGTTTCTGAACTTTAATTTCTACATATGTAAAATAGAGATTAAAAAAACTTACCTCCCCAACATTTTTCTACGTCTGTAGAAAACACTACTGACGACTGCTTCCTGGAGAATGAAGTTAGAGCCCAAAATCAGATGTATGGCACAATACCTCTTAGAACGCGAATGTCACCTCTGGCATTGCAAATGCTTTCAGGGACCACTTTCTCCTTGAACCATTTGCCTCCTCAGTGGGAGGCAGGTTTGGAGCCACACAGTCTTGAGGTGAATTGTCAGCTCTGCTGCTATGAGCCACACAACTTGGACAACCCCTTTAACCTTTTTGTGTCTCAGTTTTCTCATCCATTCAAATGGGGTTAGCAATCCCTACTTTTATGAGTCATTGTGAGATTAGAGATCATATAAGCAAAGTACTTGGCACATAGGAGGTACACAATACCTAAGCATCACTATTAATATTACCATGGTTATTGTTCTTATTACTATCAGTGGACAAAAACATCTTCTTTATACATATCAAAAAGTCAATACTGATGTATATATTCTATTCAGCATTATATCATCCCCATTAAAAAACCATTCATAAAATGTGTCTACAACATTTGTAACTATCACATAGATACAGACTGATTTTTCAAATGGCCATGCAACATTAATCTCTCCTTAATGGATATTTCCTCTTCCCAGTTTAAGTACTACTTCAGATTGGTGAAGAATTTAATGTCCTGTGGCCAGTGGATTCTAACAAATACATAGCTTTTACTAGGTCCAGCTGCCTAAACTCAACTCCAAAGGAGGAATATTACCCAACTCAGAGTTATTGACCTAAAAGAGATTTATTTCAGACTGTTTCACAAAACAGCAAGAAGCCGTGGCTCTAAACCTGTCTCGACTTCACTCCCATCGTCCTCTGAATTCCTGACAGACCTAATTAACCCAGCAATTGCTTCATGATAATTACCATCTTTTCTTAGGCAACAGCTCTGATCCTCCAACCCAGATTTGCTAAGAAACCTAAAGTGGTAGCAAAATAGTCACATTCAAGCCAAAAACTCCTATCTATAGCAAACATCCTGCCAATTAAACTCTTCCATCCCTCAGAAGAGACACCTGTCAATTTTTAATTTCAGTTTTCCTTTTTGAAACTTAGGGTTAGAAATGTACCAGAAGCTGATGAATGAGTCACTCAGGAACCATTGCCTCTGGGTCATGGAAAGCTTTAAAACACCCCCCAGAAATGCACAGATAAATCTTTTGATGAAATACTTCCAATTCTTTAGAGACATTTTTAGCAAACACAAATGTTTATCCCAAAGTGCTTTCAGTGCTGTCAGCACCAGCTTGGCATGTTTATAATGCAGTTTGCATCAAGCTCAAGTCCAAAATCTGGGCAGTTTTCAGAGAAGTCACCCAGAAACCGTATTGTCTGCATTATTCACAATGCTGGAAGCAAGATCAATAGCTGCAGTTCACCAACGAAGCTCCAAGGCCCAGCGAGCAGTCATTTTTGACATAGTGAATTTAGCGAGAATGATGTGTTCCTTTGCAGAACCCAAAGGGTGGTATTCTCAGGTTAACAAAGACGGTAATGAAGTAGCAGCCTTCAGGCCAGAGAATACCACCTGGGAACCACTCTTACTGGGAGGGAGCTGAGCAGAAATACAGTATTCAAGAGCAGGGGAAAAAAAATCACAACGCAGTTATTGCAGATACCAGGGTCACAGTGGAGGAAAAGTGTCCATGACAGCGTCAAGCCTCAGCAGGGGGTCCGTCCACCCCTACCCTTTCACATCTACCAGCCCACGAGGAGACCACCAGGTCTTACATACACTGAAGTCTAAGGGGCCTACAGTGCTGCCATGAGGAATGCATGGTCTGGAGGGCTCTTTTTGGAAAAAAGAATCAGACAAGAGCATGATGGGTTTACCAGACACAACCAGGTGGATTGTGTACGAGCAGTCACTAGTGTAACCACTGGGTGTGCATACAGGTGGTAGAAAATTCAATCAAGGCTAGTCCCCAAGTAGAACATCATTGTAACCAGATGAGTTAAAATCCTCTGAGAGCTAATGGTACCACTTAACCACACTTGAAAGTGATTCTTTGAGTAGGGAATTTAGAAACACAGATGTTAGGTGAAAATAACCTAACCAATACTATGAGCAAACTATTTAAGTTAATTAAACAGTTAAGTATAGACATAACACTAGTATTATCAATAATAGAAAGAAACCACCATTTCTTGATTGTCTACCATGCATCAAACATCACACTAAGTGTTTTACTTCATTGATCCTCCAATGGGCCATGAAAGATGGAAAATACTTACACTCATTTTAATGATGAGAACGCAAGTCTTTTTAGCAACGGGCCTCTAAGTGGGATTCTAGGACCAGCAACATTAGCATCATCTGATAGAATTTGTAAGAAATTCAAATTCTCAGGCCCAGCCCAGACCTACTGAATCACAAACTCTGGTGCTATGATCCAGCAATTTGTGTTTTATCAAGTCTTTTAGGCAATTCTGATGATTGTTAAAGTTTGAGAACAACTACCCTGAGATAAAGGTTCTCAGAAGTCTTGGCTGCACATTGAAATCACTTTTTAAACTACTAATGCTTCGATCCCACTTCTGAATATTCTGATTTAGTTGATCTGGCTATCAGATTTTTAAATGTATCCCAGGTGCCTATAACGTGCATCCAAGGACACTAATTTTTCCAAGGTCCCCCAAGAGTAATGAAATCAAGGAAGCCAAGATTCAAACTCAGGTCTGAGCCAAATGTATGTCCTGTCTATACATGCTTGCTGCTTAAAGTGTGGTCCAGGACCAGCATCGCCTGGGAATTTGCTAAAAATGTAGAATATCTCAGCTCATACCTCAGACCTATGGTATTAGAATCTACATGTTAACAAGATTCCTAGATGATTGGCATATGCAATCAAATTTGAGAGGCAAGACATTAGCATGGTGAATGCTAATTATACCATGTAGTCATCACTGTTGATTTGGCTAACTATCCTTGTCAGTATAGCAGATAGTATTTTCAGATATTGACTAAGATTTCTTCTCCCGCCCAATTCCTTCCTGCACTTTCTTGTACCAATTACTCTTATCATGATTCTATTCATCAGTAGAAATGGCTTCTTGCTGGGGACAGGAGAAGGTTTACACAGCCTGGAACAAAGAAGTGATCTCAGTTTTTTTGAACACATTTTAAATGTACAGCAGAGGCAAAAAGAAACAAAAAGAAAAAAAAGCAAGAAATATTGAAAGCCATCACTTTTCAACTACATGAGTCAGAAGACAAAATGTCTTTGAATCCCAGCATCCAGCTTAGAAGATTCCAACTACCAAATTGATGCTATAAATGATAGATTGGGAAAGAATGCGAGATGAGGAAACAGCCATTCTCCACTCCAAAGGAGTTAAGAATTTGTCAAGCAGGAGAATGAGAAATAAATTGGGTTATATTCATACAATACAATACTCTACAGTAGTGAAAATGAATAATAGCGCTACAGATAGCTACCTGAATGAATTTTACAGCTATAATGTAGAGAAGAGAGAAAAGCAAATTTGCAGAAGGATACATGGTATAAAATTTTTAAACATACTAAATAATACTTAACATTGTTTAGGAATACATACATTTAGAGTTAAAGAATAACCCAAATATGTGAAAATGATAAACATTAAATCCTGAGTAGTGGTGGCCTCTAAAAAGGAAGGGATACAATTAGCACGTGGCATACAGGGAGATTTTAAATACTCCTAATATTCTATTTCTTAAGCTGGGAGGTAGGTACATGAATCTTTGTCATGGTATTCTTGTTGTATTTTTGTATGTTCAAAATATGAAGCTGTTTGCTTGTCTGTTTTATAAGGAGAAAAGGAAAACAATTCTCTTTTCTCCCACTGTTTGGGATTGGGGATCGAAACTCCCATGCTTAATATGAAACTATAACAGCTTATATTCAAATGTGTTCCTAGAAGAGCCAACATTCTGAATGCTTTATGGATTTCCGTCTGTACAAAGTAATATCAGGCAGATCAGATTGCACAGATGTATATCAACACACAACCACCAGGGGTGTGAAAGTGGCAAAGGTTGTTGGAATGTTTGTAAGAATTAATTTTAACTTATGCCTTAGAGGTGTTTTATGAGTTGCTACCTGGTCTGTTAATGCCTCAGACAGGGAAGTGAAACAGAACTGATGTCAAAATGATTCTACTTGTAGTATAGCTGAGCCAATAACAAAATGCTTATAAGTGCAACTCAGTGCCAAGCAGCACTTTAATCTTATTGGATTAGAACATGGATTAATGTTTTTAAGAACTCACAGGAATCCTATGAGGTAGGTACTATTATTACCCCAATGTATAGACACAGGAAGACCATGTATTTGCCCAAAGTCACGAAGGTAGCAAAAGTCAGAGCCAAGATCCAAACCAGGTCATCTGTTTCCAGAGTTCACTCATAACTGCTTCACTACAGTGCTTTTCAGAAGTTACCAACATAGAGATTTTGACTCAATAAAAGAAAGATTTTGCCAATAATTGAAACTTCTCTCAAATGGTAGGAACTACCTTATGTAGCTGAGAGCTCTATATTTCTAGAAGAATTCAAATATAGGCTGAAAAGCAACTTCACTGGTTAAAAGGTTGTTTTAATTTCTTCCAACTAACAGAGTGACCCCTGGATATAGAGTGTCATCTGGATACTTACTAGAGATGTGAACTCTTGGGCCCACCACGGATCCACTGAAGCAGAGCCTAACAAGCTCATGTCTCTATTTTTCATATTACATGGCTGGATACTTTCTGGACAGACCTCTTATGTATGTGTGTGTGTGTATATATATATACATATATATAAAATTTTAATGTGTGTCAATTTGACTGGGTTAAGGGATGCTTCGATAGCTGGCGAAATATTATTTCCAGGTGTGTCTGTGAGGGTGTCTCTGGAAGAGATTAGCATTTGAATCAGTAAAGTGAGTAGGGAAGATCTACCCTCACCTTAGGTGGGCAGGCACCATCCAATCTGTTAAAGGCCAGGATAGAACAAAAAGAAGGGGGAATTCTTTCTCTCTCTCCTTGAGCCAGGACACCCATCTTCTCTTGCCCTTGAAGACTGTAGCACTTGGTTCTCAGGACTCAAATTGAATCACACCACCAATTTTCTTTGGTCTCTAGCTTCTTAACCTCCATAATCAGGTGAGCCAATAGCTATAATAAATCTCCTCTAATAATGATCTCTCTATATATCTATATCTAAAGATATACAGATATAGATATCCTGTTAGTTCTGTTTCTCTAGAGAAAACTAATACAGAGCATATATACGACAAATGTTCACAAGTGCTTTGGATGAGCAGTGAGATTTGGAAGTCAGTGGTCAGGTGACCTCTTAGAAGATCTCTCCATTCCTGAGACTGGGAGATTCTGGGTTGCCCCTTTTCTTCTTCCATGGGGTCCCAGACCTGAGTGGGCAGGAGAGCAATTTCCCAGTCACCTACTGTTAACAATGCACACAGAAGAGGCTCTGACAATGCCTGCATCTCCCATCGCTTGCAGGGCCCCTGGATCATAAAGCCAAGGCCTTGCCTTTATCAAACACCACAACTGAGAAGGTAACACAAATCCCTAACATGCTCACTCTTCTGAGAAGGCAAGGGAATGGAGCCCTGATACAATGGACTTGCTATGACTTCTTCTGGGTTCAGAGGCTGCCTCTTGCACCTGCTCCCTGAGCTGGAAAGACACCACCCACAAACTGCAGGCATGAACAGATCTGCTGTTTCACCTTCAGAATGCTCACCCCCTTAGACTGAAGAAAAAGGGCAGGCTGTCTTTATTCCCAGACTAGAGGGTCAATCCACACATTTTAGTCCACATCAGATTAGATCCTTGCCCTGAAAACTCAATTCCACTTTTGAGAAACAAGTAATACTGAAATGCTCCATTCTCACTTAGTTTTCCTCCTCCCCACCCAATTCTTGCGCCATTTTGATACCTTCTCTATTAATCTATTCACATCCTTTCACTGCTCAAAACAGTAAGTAGTAAATGCAATGGTATTAGATGCAAGCAGAAATTATAAATAACCAGTTAATCCTATAATTACTTATTCATGTGGCTCCCCTGATAGACACTATGTCCCTTAAGTGCAAGGCCTGTGAGCATCTTCACTGGAATCCCAGTATCTAGCATAAAGTCTGAACACACAGGTGCCAAGTAAATATTTTTTGAATGGATGAATGTGTGAATAATGGAATGATGAATAACCCAAGTGGAATGAGAAAGAGAAATCCCATTGGGAAAAGAAATACAGAATATTTCCAGAGCCCCAGTGGGAACAACAGATATACAATAGGCCCAGATTCTGAAGCCAGACAGCCTGGATTTGGCTCTGAGCTCTTCCTTTTAACAACCATGTGATTTGGGGCAAGTTTTTTAAATGTGTTTTGTTCAGTTTCCTCATAAAATATAGGATAATAATAGTACTTTCCTCAAAGGGCTGCTATGAGAATAAAATGCGTTTTTATACATAAGGACTTAGAATAGTGTCTTGTACACAGTAGGTACTGTATATGTGTTTGCTGGGTCATTTTATTATCTCTGCCTCTATTCTGCTTTAATTTGTATAGATGATGAATACTGAGCTCATATCACACTCTCTCTGCTCAATATTGCATTTGAGGGATCACAGTTAGAGTGGGTCAACTGTCAAACCCAACCTGGGTCTTCAGGATGGAGAAGAAACTTGGCAGATGCACACAACTCTGGTGCTTTGTCGGTTGGGAAAGGGAGAAGAAATGTTAGAGGAAAAAAGTAAGCTACATAGTTATTACATGAAATAATATATGAGAACGAAAAGGAAATCTGCTTACAGGCAATGACAAGACAAAGTACCAAAAATTTGCATTTTTGTTTTGTTTTATTTTGTTTTGCTTTCAGCTTTATTAATGTTGTTTTAAAGCCAATTGTGAGCTCCCCAAGGTTCCAGAAATTCTCAAGGTCTTGCGCTAGGCCTTTGAGGTAGGGGGAGGGGAGACAAAGAATTCCAACGCCGGAAGTCTTCCAGGTGCTACCTCGAGGAGACAGAGCTCTTTGGTGGGGCTTGGCCACTTCTCACCCATAGCTCTCCTTCCTGTCTCCAGAAAAGGTCGGGCACCCAGGTCCCACATCACTCAATCACAACTGCTCCTTCATAGATTTCAGTGTCTGTCTGATGTTCTTGTCTGGGTTTAATTCCATGATGAATGTATAGAAAGAGTGAGTGAGAAAGAGGTGTTTATCAGGAAAACCTAACTAGAGAATGAGTCAGTTGTCAAGGGTCAGCCTTTCCCAAGTTAAAATGAACTCCAGTCAATTCTTTCACTGAACTCAAATAAATTAGCAAAAATATCTAAATAGATATAGTGTCTCCCATCAGGAAATTATCTTAAGCAATGAAAAAAAGATTAAGTTTATTGTCAAGGGAAATATTCTCAAATTCCAGTATAAAGACTATATTTTCACCAAGGGAGACATTTTTTTTTCTATTAGTTGTAGCTCTTCCAATACAATACTTTACTATTATCTTTTAAAGGAAACTAATATATTCTCACTCAGTTTCTGTTTATTTGAAACATAAGATGTGGGCAGAGAGAAAGAATTTTCAGACAGGTGTTCACCATAAGAAAATCTCACTCATTCCCTAATGGCCATTCCAAGCTCCCATGGCCAAAAATGCCTTTAGTTAAATACATCATCGTTCTTAGAAAAAGATTCTTAAAAGATATTCTAGCAGAGTCAGTGGTTGGCTGCCTCTTCACCATCTTGAAGGAACCATATATTATAGAATCATCCTTGACTCCTTAAATTGTTTCTTTCTTTCTTCCCTCATTCAATGATATCTAGTTAGTTCCTAGGTATTTCAAATCATAAAATTTATTTGCAAATAAAAGTTGGCTCTCCTGGATGGTATAAATGTCTCAGCGCCATTGTTGGAATACGGCACCCTGCCAGGACTATGTTGTTTTGTTCTGTTCTTGTTTTAGTCATGTTAGACTGTTTTCCTTGGTGGAGCAGTCAGAGCTAGCCTCTCCCTTTTCCCCTGCTACTGAGGATTAGAACAGGGTCATACCCAAATGGAAGTACATAAGGGAATTCAACCGATTCTGTCGTGGTTGAGTGGGAATTTGTTCAGTAGAAGCTCCTCATGACTGAGGAGAGGAAAACCACACCCAAGATGATTCTCACTGAAAAGTGGGAATGCTAGGCAAACAAAGAAAATGGCAGGGCTTTCGGCTTGGATTCCCATACTTAAAGCAAATAAAGACTGTTTTTGGTGGGCTGGGGGTGCTCCTACAGGCCCTCATGAGAAGGGAGAGACAGAGTCTAGAGGGTTAGTGTGGTTGTTGGGACACATTCTAGTTCTACCCAGAATCTTCAGAGATCCCTGCAATAAACTTCTATCACCTCAAGCAACTGAAACAGATTTGGTCCTCACACTCCAAGGAACCTGCTCTGTTGAAACTATAAAACTACCTAAGACTAAAGAACCCCTCTCAACCTCAAACCCAGGAAAACCCCAGGAAATGTGTGTACCAGGAATACTGAAGCCCAATGTTTTCCGAATATTATTTCAGAGGATGCCCAGAATAACTGTACCAGACAGGTGGCAATATGCCCATTTTACAAGTGAGAAGTCTGAGGCTCTGAAAGGTTTAGTACTTTGCCCAAGGTCATCCAAAGAGCACTGACAGAGCTGGGGCACAGACCCAGAATGTCTGACTCCAGAGTTCACGTTATTAACATGGTGAGCTAATACACTCCATTGTGTGGGATTTTACTAATCCTATAGCAACCCTATGAGAGAAGGGTACGATCCATCGCCTCTTCTTTAGATAGAAAGAGACACTGACAAACTTGACTTGGTGGCACTGCTGAAATGAGGACCCCAGGTTTACCTACCCTGGGAACCCAAACACCTAACCACTATGCTTAAAGAAGGGAGGAGAGGTTCTCCCAAGTGATACACAGCTCATTCCTGTAAGGACACATCTTTACCAAGAATACCAGTGGGGGAGGGCGGTTGTTTATTTTAAGCAGCACAGAGGAGGCTGCAGCGCACAGTTTTCGTATTTCCCACCCATCATCGCTGGGTATTTTCTACGGACCCTAGTGATCCTTGTCTTCTGGATTCATGTCATACAAAACACAGCCAGCCAGAGGGTGGCTTAATTGTCAGAATCTCAACCTTCCTGAAATGTTAAGGTTTGTTTCTTTTTTTCATTACTTTAACTAACAATGTGCCTTGGTTATTCCTCCTGTAACATTGGTTCAGCTGATGTAGAAAGGCATTAGGTGAAGGGATGACCCAGCTAGTGAGCAGGCCATTGTATCTGAAATAAAAATCAATTGCTCACTATGCAGATTGCAGAAGAAGCTGCAAATAAAATTACTGTAAATTTAATTAAAACATTCCAGCCAAGTCCATACGTTTGGTATTGATTAGCTGGCCTGCAATTTCAGGGAGTTAATTAACACAGCCTGCACCTAGACAACAAGCAAAAGCCAGAGCAGGCGCTGGTGGTCCTGGCAACAGGTAGGCGAAAGCAGCTCACTGATTAAATCAAAAGGAAATACGGAATCTTATTGAATTCGACTTAAATGCAATGATTTACAAATATGAAGAGGCAACTTAAAGTTCAAAACCCACTTCATGAACATGAATCATTGTGCGTTCCTAACTGAGCCGGAATGGAGTGTTTGTGCCGAAGGACGGGAAGGCAGAGGCGGGAGAGCAGGGGTCGCTGCAGATACGCCATTACCATGAGAGCGCTCCCATGCTCGGGGCGCGACTCCTGCAAGAACTCATTTGAAAGAAGAAAACAGGCTTTATGAATAATCTCCTCAATCCATAAGTAGAATGAGTAAATTCATTTTCCCTTCCACAGAACAGAGGCAATGGCAAGACAGTACATTCTGGGGGATTGGTTAGTAGGGTGCTCACCTTGGAAACTGCGTCTGTACCTTGTGTTAATGCACACACGCCCCAGGCCACTGCCTGCGTGTGCACCCTGGGGCTCTCTTCCCGGCTTCCCCTGTGCTGGAGGTTTTTTATTTTTTTCAGATAGAAGTAGACTTCTGAATTTGGTAGCTAGATGCAGGATAATTGATGTCTATGGTCCCTAAGAAAAATTATCCTTGTACTTATGACGAGGTGACATCATTTGTGCATAGCAGGAACTAAACCCCTCCTCCACCGCCACAGCCACCCCTCAACATACACCACCTGTTCGTGGCTGCCTGAAAGTTCCTCATCGAATCTGACATCCTAGCTTCAAGTTTCGTACCCTCTTAAAACAAAATGATCTTAGGAGAAGTGACATCATGATGATGATGATGATGATGATGACGATGAATGAAAGTTCCTAATTACCTAGGGTCTATTACATGCCAGTAACGATTCTGGGTGATTTTCTCTATGTTGTTTCATTTAATATTCACAATAAACTCAGAAAAACAGAGGGCTTTAATGTTGAGGAAATTGAGGCTCACAAAGGTGAGTTACCCCAAATCATACCGCTGGTGTATGGCAAAGCTAGGATTTAAAGTCAGATCTGTTTTCTTCCAAAGTCTGTGCTCTTTCCACCACATCAGCAATTTTCCAGCTTTTGTTATGGAGCACACCCTGCCGCTTGATTATTCATTAAAGTGAAATGCTATGTAGAACTCCGATTTATAAACTATGTAAACTCAGAGAGGGCACACCGGGACAGAGTTCACCTGCTAAACCGCCCACGCACATACCCCAGCCTCACAGAGGCCCCTGAGATGCCTCTGTAGCAGCCCTGGGCTCCGAGGGACAGGTGGGCATGGCCCTGGCCTCCATCCTGAGTTCAGCAGGGAGAGCAGCCTTGGTGGGCAAACCCTCAGCCTGCCTCTCCATCCCTCGAGCTACCGTTGCAGGATTCCAGCTGGAGCTGGCATTGGCTTTATTCTCACTAAGAATGGCCAACACACACACACACATAATCAAATGGAAAAGAGAGAGAGATCTTGTTCCAAAATGTACTTTAGCTGACCTTAGAGAGCATTTTGGAGGGGTTTGGTTGACTTTCCTAATCACATTTGACTTAAGGTCTAGAGTGGGCATTAACCGAGCTGATGAGCAGAGCCCTGGAAGAGGACCCCCAGCCCAGTATTAGTCCAAGCTCCACGTGTGGTCTTTGTACCTCTGGGCAAATCACTTCCCTCTCTGGGCCCCAGTTACTTTCTCTGTAAAATAAAGAGAATTAAGCTGCATCACACATCGCAATGGTCCACTGTCTCCATCACGATGTTTGCGTGTAACTCCTGTATTATGATTGGTTTTAACAAACATATTTTAAAGGAAATCTTATATCTTCACTATAAATAAAAAATTAAAGTTCTTGTCTAACATGCATTCACACAACCACATAACCACTACAATGAAAAATAGTGTATTTCTCTTTTAACACTTAAAAGAATTGCAAGTACCACCCAGTGATCTGTGTACCAGGCTTTGAGAGATGCTAGAGAAATTAGGGACTTTTTATCTCTGGATTATTTCGAGAGCCTCTGCCAGCTCTGCCCTTCTGTCATCTAAATTTCCACTCCAGAACAGAAAGGGGGGTGGCTGTGTAGCATGCAGGGAGACAGAAGGACATCCAAGGCAGGCAAGGAAGAGAGCAGGTAGCTACCCAAGGTGGAGATGCCTGCCGGGTGGTAATACAATCACCAAAGATTCCATTAGCCACTCCTTGACCACCTGCACTCACCGCCGCCTGCCCTCGGGATTTCTTCCACCCTGAAGAGTTGAATGACAAGCAAACGCATGGATCGTAATATTCATACCTACACATGGCTTCCGGGGCAGACCCAGGCTCCACACAAATTCGATACGAGCTCCTCCATTACACCAACACCCACTGCTAACTTCTGCACAGAGCTGCTCTCCAGTTCACAAACTACACTTCCCTCCTGTCATCACATCTACCACATAAGCAGGGACCTGAGGCTCATTTTGCAGATGAAGAAACTGAGTCTTGTAGAAGGAAATGAGTCATACTGCACACATCAACTTTCAAATCCAGTCCCATTTCCTCCAAGCCATGGTTGCCTCCAGATGAGTAATACTATGTGTGTCCCAAAATGCTAACTGCAGAACTTAACAACTACCTTTTGCAAACTTGAGAGAGCGTGAGAATTTCCCAGGGAGTTTGTTGAGAATGTATGCTTCCAATGTCTGGAGACGGGGGCACAGAATGTGCAATTTCTCCAGTCGCTGGAGGTGGTTTTGATATGCATGATAAAACCATATCCAAGTATCATACTATACCATACCAGGTAAGGTTCTGGAGAAGGGAGAGAGCACAAGGTCCTGAGAGTCAAGACCCCAGATTGGCCATTTTCTCTCTTAGCCTTGGTTTCTTCTATTGTAAACTGAGCCCATCATGCCAGGGCATGAAGGAGCCTTCTAGCCCTCACATTCCTGGGCTCTGCAGCCTTGCCTTCACCGGAGTGTACTGGTAAATACACTAATTGGCATGATTTTAATGCATCTTCTCTTTGCCCTTAATAGAGTGTGCATGTTGAGTTTGGGAAGCAGAAGGAGTAAGAAAAAGAGATCTGGAATCAAATTGCTTTCACTCAAATCTGGATCTGATTTTTATAAACTTTGTGACGTTAGGCAAATTACTTAACTCCACCTTATGTGAACCTCAGTTTCTCCAAATGCAAAATCGGAACAATTGACACTCAAATAGTTGATGTGAAGACTGAATGAGCTATTAACTGTAAAGAACCTAATACAATGCCTGGCGTGTCATGAATGTGCAAAAACATTAACCTACTATGAGGATGACTGCTATAGTTTTGCTCTTGCCTAATCCTCTCTGCGGTTTAGAAAAAAAGCAGAAACCAAGCAGAACAGCTCCTGAGCTAGAGACATAGGCCATATGCTTAGACAGCCCCTACACACAGGTGTTCAGCTCCATCTTTTCTAATAAGACAACCATTAGAATTGAGATCCTACAGAGCTGTATTTCAGGAGACAGGGAGAGAGAGGAGGAGTTCACAAACCCTCAGCTCTAATTCTCCAGCCCAAGGTCACTATTGGGCCACCAATCGGCCCTCCCTACCTGTGCATTGCATCAGCCTATAAAATGACATAGAGTTTCCTGGGCTGCAATTAGGAGACCTGCACACAGACCTGTATCTCTGTATGGAACCTCATTAAAAGGAGTGATAAAGTGAAGGTCAGCTATCTTTATAAAGACAAGAAGTGAAGAATCAAAAGCCCAGAAAGCCAGGAAGCTAATGAGAAATAGAAGGCACTTTCAGCACTCAGGGATGAAAAGAGGGAAATTTGGGGGGAGTAGAAACTTGTCAGAAGCCCCCCAAAATTCACCACAAAAACAATTCTGAAAATGCAAACTTTCATAAAGATCTTAAGATCAGAGGCTTCCAAAGAAAATGAGACAAATGCAACAAAACTTTCTATAATGTTAAACAAAAACAGAGACCTTCCCTTATTATGCAAACTTTTGCTGAACACCTACTATCTTCCAAGACTGTAACAGGATGATAGAAATATATTATTGAATTACAAATAATCCCTCGTTCTGGTACTATTCAATTTCTACATCTGATTGTTTCATTTATCCAGCAGCTATTTACTGAGTGCCTCTCTGATCTTCTCAATGCCCCTGAGAGGTGTGGAACAGAAGGGGATATTGTTTTGACCACCCACCGTGTACTTAGCTTGGGGTAACAGAGTATATGCTGGGGCCACAGACTTGCGCAGTAGGTCATCCCAGTGGATTCCATCCTCTGCTCATAGGGATGGCCAGGAATGGACACATGAACACAACCTGATCAGAGCCCTGCTCTGAGACTTTCTCACTGGACACCATGATCAGATGTCTCTTTATTCTATGGTCAGGTAGATACAGGACCACGGCCCCCACAGCTGTGATGGGACTACAGCCCCCAGCAGGTGGAGGAGAATAACTTCAAGAGTAGCAAAGGAAGTGACACACAAAGAAAAGCAGAAAAGTGTGTATGTGTACGTGTGTGTATATGTGTGTGAGTATGTACACATGAAAGTGTGCATGAGAGACAGAGACAGAGATGAGGGTAGAATAACTTCAAGGTGTTTGATTACCGGGATCTGCAATACCTAAGCCAACTTCCCTCTTGCCCTTTCCTCATCCGGTTATAAAAATCCAAGAATTATCTAATTAGAGTTGGCTTCCTAACAGAGAGGGAAAAATAAAAAAGAAAATAGGCCATGATCCCAATTTCAAGGAGCTTAAAACCAAGTGAAAGAGCCAAGTACAGCTATCTGAACCCCTAACCATCACAAGTACACACTTACAATATCCATCAAGGATATAAAAGGCCATAGAACAGAAGGCTCTTCTAATGGTTGTGTTCTGTGGCACTAAACAATATCTGCTATTCTCTCTTTCAAACTGTTTCATTTCAGTCCATAAATCAGTTCTTGAGAATAAGAAGACTAAGGCACAAACCCAGAGAAACCTATTATTCTAAGCAAATACAGTGGGCTATGGCCACATCTCCCAGAAAGGGTTCCTTGAAATGCTAGCCTGAAATATGTGAGGCCGAGTCTACTCTTCTCAAGTGGCATTCCCTGTGCCCAGCAGAGAGCCTAGTCTGTGGGAAGCACCAAATAAATGTCTGTTAAATCAGTAAATGAAGCCACAGCACAGAGCTAGTATGTTGTCAAATAAGTTTGGGAAATGTTACATGTTTTATCTTCACAGGGATCCCCAACGCAGATAAGCAAAAATAAAGGCTCTGAGTTCTACAAGGAAGAAGCACGTGTCCCTTTGTTTAGCACATTGTTCTCCAGATCTTTTATCACTAAGGAGTGGTGTTGCTGCACAACACCAATTAGCTCCTTCCACACCATGGATCTAATGTGGAACATGCGTGAGGAACACTGGACAAGCGCCCCTGGAGACAAGCAGACCTTTCCTGCAGCCCGGCCCAGGCACACCTAGAGCATGTTAATCACGATGCCTGGAGCTTCCCAGCTGCACCTTCTCCACATTCCCGCCCTGTTTCCAGTTCAAAATGTCTGTTTCCCAAAGGCCGGGAGCAAGGGCTGCAGCTTCCTGACCTAGCCAGAAGATTACCCACATGCCCTGCCACACACACACATCCACAATGGCATGAACACACGCACTGGGGAGCGATCTTAACCACACAGCATCTAAATACCAAGGCAAGGAGAAAAGCCTCGAATCCGAATGTAACAGGCTGGCAGAAATTAGGAAAGATTAATAGAGTCAGATGCACGCTTTGAGTCACTTTTAGATAATCATCAGGTTCTCACCGGCATAATCCTAATCCAGCACCACAGTAGAAGAAAATCCACTCAATGGTTCTCATGGTCAACTCCACAGGAACCCAATAAGCTGTATTAATTTACAGGAAAGATCGGGGCCAGGGCAAAAGGGGCAGAGAGCTAATTCTAGGTATGAAATGCTGCCAGAACTCAGGAGCTCTGCTTCTTTAGGAAAGTCTGACATTCCCCACAAGAAAATTAAATAGTTATGATGATTAATTACATCCGTTGGAGTTAGTCTTTGCAAAGAAGGCCCTAAGAGCTTTGCCCAGGAGTTGAGTCTTAGAAGTTCTTAGCTCAAAATATAATGGGATGAGTAGCAAAATAGAGAGCCAAGGTAGCTCTGACCTTTTCAGCAATGGCTTCTTTTTTTAGATGTGGAGAAAGAAAATGGGATATAGCCACACTGCTAAAGAAAAGGGGAGCAGGAGGGGTGATCACGGTGGACTTCTTTAACCAGTTACTTAAAATTTTTCTTATAATCTGTATGTAAAACCTTCCCTGACTTTGATGACCATGTCAATAGTTGATCTATCCTTCATGCTATTCTTCATTCTTCTACTTAATTCTACACTTCATTTGAATAATTACTCATCCTGTACTCCCTGTGGTTCTCGGGGGGCAGCCAATCACCTTGACCTGGCCCTTGCACCTGGAGGTTGATATATGCCCCAGTATTAACCAAGCATACTACACAATTCTCTTTGTCCCAGTGATTGGTCCAGGGATAAACATGTGACCCAAGTCATCCAACCAGAATGCTTCTCACAATTGTCCTGTAAATCCTGGAAGAGGAAATCATTCTTGCCACTGGATGAGCTGGACTTATTTTTTTCTAGAATTTCTGGAAGCCATCTTCCCCTTGTGAAGAGAGAACAAAGCTGAACAAAGCTGAACAGAATCAGAACACAGAGAATTAGAATTGGTGAGGCAGGAATAATAGCGAGAGAGAGAAAGAGAGAGATTGATTTGATGATACCGTCTGAACTCCTTGATATGGGCATACCTGGAGATAATCTGTGTTAGCTTTTCTATCACAACCAGATGAATCCCGACCTATATAGTGGCCACACCCAAACTGGATCGGCTTAGTTTATAACAAGATTATCATCTTACAGTTCTGCAAGTCAGAAATCCAAAGTAAGTCTCACTGGGCTAAGGTCAAGGTGTTGGCAGGGCTAGCTCCTAATGCAGGTTCTGAGGGGAGAATCTGTTTCCTTGCCTTTGTCAGCTTCCAGAGGCCACCTGCATTCCTTGGCTGGTGCCCCCTTCCTCGCCTCTCTCCAACCATCAGCTTCTGTTGCCACATTTAACTTTGACCTCCCTGCCTCCCTCTTGCAAGGACCCTTTGTGATTACATTCAACCCATCTAAACAATCCAGGATAAGCTCCCTATCTCACGTATTTAACTTAATCACATCTACAAACTCTCCTTTACCATGGAAAGTGACATATTCACAAGTTCCAGGGATTAGGAAGTGGGCATCTTTCAAAGGCCACTATTCAGCCCACCATAGTTGGTATGCAACAGATATTTGTAGGAAAAAAATATGTGAAATATTTAGTCTTCCCAAAGCGCAATATTGTAAGCATCTTCAAGATAAGGAAAGGCACAAGATTATGGCAGAGGACAAAAAAGAATATAGCCACTAAGTCCTCCCTGCGGGACTTGGGGACTGTTTCCATTGTCATTTTACCAGTCTCAACTCCTACTGGATTCACTGCCTTCGTGCAGTGCACATTATTCAAATGCAGCTCCCCACAGAAATATGAATTTCTAGCATCAATAAGAAAGAAATAATTGGAACCCAAAGGGCCTTCCCAAAGCCCCCTTAAACCATTACTTGGATCTAAGCACTAGACTTGCCTGAGAAGGAGAACATCACAGATTCTATTTACTAGTGGGCAAGACCCATGCTCTGGGATCCAAGACTGCTGGTTTTTGAGATGCTGCATGGGGCTCACAAAATTGCTCTTGAATGTCTGTTGTAAGCTGTTGTGCTCCGAATGCAAGTCTTTGCAGCTCCTAATTGTATGCTCTTCTCCAGTGGTTCTCAAGCAGGGATGATTTTGCCCATCCCATCACAAGGCCCCGGAGATATCTGGCAATGTCTCTATACATTTTTGTTTGTCATGACTAGGGGGCCAATACTGGTATTTATTGGGAAGAGGCCCAGGGTGATGATACATATCTTATATTGCACAGAACAATGCCCACAACTAAAAATTATCTGACCCAGACATGTCAAGAAGTTCCCAGATTGAGAAGTCTTGCTCATATCATTATATATTTCTAACAGTTCTAAGAATGAGGGGCCTGGCCTCCGGAGGTTACCCCACTGGAAAAGCTCCTGAGATTGACATGAAACTTCAAAATTTAAGTAATACACGGCTTTTCTCCTTTCGTGCAAAAGGCGATTGCCCAATTATTTAACTTATGATGTAAATTATTGCTGCAATAAAAATATATCCTTTGGAAATATGACTGCAAAAAGGCAGAGACATGAGTCAAGCCAAGAGTTGGCTTCATCTAGAATAGCAGGGGGCAGGGAGGGTCGGGCGCCAAAGGAAATCAGGCGTATGATTCTTTTTTCTGTATCAGCTGGTCTTGGCTCATGTGCTAGCATGAGTACTTCTCCAATGTGGCTTTGGCAAAATGGTCAGTCTTAATCATGATTCTGAACTTGTTTTGTGACAACACAGATTAAAATGAGATGCTTCTTGCATTAACAAAAGTGGTTTTTCTTTGCCAACCCCTAAAGCTCTCCCTCTGAGTCTGAGGGAAAGACCGAGGTTTATTAAGGCAAGAGCAATTTCACATGGGTTTGGGCTGGGGAAGCTGGTTTAAACTTTGGCACCTCTATGTTCTAGCTGTGTGACCTTGGGAAAATTACACTTCGAGTCACTTTTCTCACCTGTGATATGGGGATAATAATTGTACGTATTTCAGAAAGTAGTAAAGATTAAATGAGATAACCATGCAAAGCAATTAGCTCAGAGCCAGGCACATAGTTAGCCCTTGAATGTCAGCCCTAAGCAACATCATCCTTATCATTACTGGAAATGCTACAGGGAAGGAGAGTAACAACGAACTAAGGGGGATAATAACGTGCTAAGTCCTGGAGGCAGAATGTTCCCATGAAAAGACTTCACCATGGCTCTGTCACAGATGTGACAGAGCTCCAGCTTTGCTCCTTGCTATTGCCATGAGCCTGGCCACATGAACTAATAGCCTCTGAGTCTCAACTTACCCATCAGTGAAATGGAGATCTGGTCCTGCTCAGAGTAGCCATGTGGGTGTGGAAATGTTACCAGGTGATGGAGAAAACAGACTCTGGAGCCACACTGCCAAGGTTCAAATACACCAGTCGCTGGCCAAATGACCTTGAGTGAGTGACTCAATTCTGCCATGCTTCAAGTTCCTCTTCCATCAAATGGGAATAATAATAGTTACTATTAGGATGTAAGAAATGTAAGGGGAGGGATTCTTGTCTGCTTTGTTTATGGCTATAACCTCAACACCCCAGACTTGAGTCTACTACATGGTGGACATTCACCAAGTACTTGTTGAATAAATGAATGAATAATGGTCCCTGTCTAACAGGATTGCTGTGTGACTTAAATGGGATTATATCTACGAGGGGCATAGAATGGTGCCTGGCCATGGTACACGTACAAGTAATACTATCATAACACTAGCAATAAGCCTCAAGGGATCATCAACTCTAAATACACACAGTGATGGCCTTAGTTTGGGCCACCAGAGCCAGGAACAGCCATGGGTATGCAGTCAAGGCAGTCCAGAGTGCTTCCTCCTACTTAGCCTACTCTCTACTCCATGGTTTGCCACTATCCCTCTTGCCAGCGTTATTTGAATTTCATGTTCTTGGGTTTATTTTCCAGCTAGGTGCACACATCAGACCCCTTGCTGAGCATCCAAGATTCATGAGTAACTCTAATGTAGTGTGTCTGTCCCTCCATGGGTCTCTGCAGCTTTGCTCCAGCAAGATGGGTCCATCTGGAGAAAGTGTTTAGCAGAGAGATTGCCTATGAGAGGCTTTGTGTACACTTTAAATCTTAGCTAGAGTAGACATTCCTGGTTGGCCCTCCATGGTAGTTATGAAGATGACCACTCAACTTCCATTTCACCCGTCTTCTACTGGCTACAGAAGCTGTAAAGCTAAATACTCTGCTTCTCAGACTCCCCAAGTTTCAAGATGTTATTTAGCTTTGGCCAATTAGATGCACAAGATCTGGAAGAAGGCAGTGAGGCAGAGACAACCACACTGCTGCTGCTTCTGCTGGCTAATGTTGCCACAAATATATTTGATTTTTCTAAGGTAGGGTTACCAGACTTCCAGGGACTGAGCAGCTCTGAGGATATCGTGAGGAAGGATGGAGGGCGCCATTTTTCCCAGCGTGGATTCAGCAGGTGTGGCATGGCTCTGGAGCCAATGGTTCCAGTGGTGGCTTCCTGATCCCTGGATCACGCTAAGGAGTTATAAACAGGAGCCAGAACTTGGTAGGGAAGCTTCTCAATTCTCCAGCATGCTGAGTATAATAGAGGGGTCATTCCCTACATGGACCAATTCTGTATTATCCTTCTGAAAGTCATTTCTGAAGCCCAATCCTAGATCTTCCAAACATCTTCTAAGCATTAAATATCCTGTAATAAATTTCTATCAGCTTAAAACAGCAATTTGTGTATTCTGTCACTGAGTCATGACTAATAGACACCTCTTTTCTGCTAATACTTCTGATTTTCAGCTGAATTTCCAACCTGTCCCACCCAGTCATCCTAGGCCCCGACGGATGGAACATACAACCCAAGCCTAAGCCAATGAGTGCTCTGAGTCCTCCTCACATAGTCACTGCATTAGGAGTGGGCATGTGGCCCAAGCTTCCCAAATGGAGTGAATTTTGGGGAGTTTTCTGGGCTGTATGATCAATCGTTTGCAATTAAAAAGTCCTGATTGTCATACTACCCAATATAATTAATAGTACTTTATTTTGTGGGCCTATCTCTGCTCCCAGAAGCCAAAGGCTAGTGCAAATGCTTCCTGGGAAAGAACCAACTATGTGCAATGGACTGTGCATAATCTGCAGCCAAAAGTTACCACTTGGCATGTCTCTCTACCCCTGGGTTGCCCCGGCCCTTTTCTTCCTAACGTCTGTGGACATCCATCCTGAAAATGATTCCCTAGAAACCAGCAGCCCTGAAATCCTTGGTCTGTGTAATTCACTTCACTAGCACTGGCTTTTGAGAAAAAGGAGAGTTTGTTTGTTTGTCACTTATTATAATTGATTTGTTTCTCTCCAACTGTATACTGATTCCCTTGCTGTAGACAGCAAATCTGGGGCCTAGAGCACCAGGAAGTCTATTACTAGCTACACATGACTTGCCATGTGAAAGAAGCATGGATGTGGGTGGCCAGGGAGAGGATGGAGCGTTTGGGAAGTGTGAGAGCCAGAACTGAGGTAGTTTTGCTTGGAGAAGAAAACTTTGAGGAGGTGTTAAAAAAGATCAAGAAGAAATGTACAAGAACATGCAGACTTCAGAAGCCTTGCCATAATTCTGGACACAGGTCCCATTGGTGAAAGTCACAGCCACTCAAACTTGGCCACCAGGGAGCTTTTTTAATGACCACTGTTCCTGGGCATAGTCTGGGGTCCAAAGTGTCTCAGATATAATATGATTCTTCCTTTGTGTGGGATTGGATGAAAGCAAAATTGTAGAAGAGAAAATATTAGGCCTTGGTGTGGCCTCCTACCTCCTCAGACACCCAGAGTCGTCTTCTGTTCCACCTGCCTGGTGCCTTCTGCCACCTGCTCTTCAAGGCCAGCCTTCTGGGTTTCAGGCCTTAACTATTCCTGCATCAGGACCAATCCATCTTTGTTTCCAGTAATGATCATACAAGAAACCAATGTGGTGTACACATGCACATCAGCATAGTGACATTTACCAATGCACTTTATGTGTGGTCCTCTCTTCTTCGCAAGCCAGACTCCCAAGACCACCTGAGAGTGGGTTTTCAGGATATGTGGAAGGTCAGTGTCAAAGAGATTTGCATTGCCACTGTGCCACTGTCTTGTAGCACATAGAGGAATCTAGTGCCTCCTCTAAGATAATGAAAATGAAAGAAGCATTTCTCAAACAATATCCAATACAGCCTCATATTTATCTAGCACTTGACAATCATCCTGAACTTTGGCTTATAAAATCCTCTCCTTTGATCTTCCCAGGGACTTAGAAAGTCTACAGGGCAAGTGGTTCTCAGTGCCACTGTACAGATAAGGAGATGTCCAGGCACAGAGATGTGACTTGTGACTTCTCAAGTTCAGGTAGCTGTTATGAGGTAGAGTCAAGACTCAAATTCAGATTGCTCAATATATAACCCAGCGTCCCCTTCTGCTCTGCAGTGCAAGAAGATGTCTAACCCCTTACAGGTTTCACTGGCATCTGCCTATTGTGCATAGGCGGATCCACCATAATTTAGATTGATGGCTTCAGTTTATGACTTTCTTGTTTCGAAGTGCCTAAGAAAACGTAGCAATCTAATATGTCAGAGACTAGCAGGAAATTCAGCAACATCTTCTCCCCTTCTTGTCATCCCGTCACCAAGAATTTAGGGATAAGCAAGGCAGAAAACAGACAACTCAAGCTTGAGATCACCTACCATAGCTCGCTCCTAAGCAGGAACAGCCAGATGCTCTCACAGCATCTCTGGAAAATACCAGTGACCATCCTTCACTTTAATGGCATGATAATTGGAATGAAGACACATTGGAATCAGAAGACACTGGAATCTACATGCCATCCTCCTGAATTTACAATTAGGGAGAGCTGTGAATGATGATACCAGCCATCAGGACCAGCCACAGTGAGAAGTCTTGGAAGTAAAGACAGAAAAGCTGTGACTAGCAGATAAGACACCAAACAGGAAAGCATGAATAGCTCTGTGTGATTTCACCAACTGTAATATTTTACCTTCTCTGTGGCTTGTATTACCCAAGGAAGGCTTCAGATGAGCTGGATTTAGTTAAAATGCACAGGGACATCTGATCAATGTGCTAAATGAGTAGGCTCCGACACCACTTTTACTTTCCCTCTTCACTCGCTTTCAATATTAAGATTGAGGCATCGACTGGTATTCTCCCTGAAGGATGGGGTGGAATATTACAAAATGCATTCGCAAGTGGGCTAAATCATGATTGACAAAATGAAATTTGTTAATACAATGGTTTGAGGCACTTGACAGAAATTTTTGTCAACAGTGTAGATTAAGGGATTTGAAAAAAATGAAATTTGCAGATGAAATGGCTTTGATGTTTCTCATGAAAAGCATTTTGTTGACAGACTGGATCAGAGTGAAAAAATGTGCATTTTCTCAATGCATGCATTTTAAGTCTTTGACAAAACATGTATTAGCCCTGCTGTTTTTGCTCATTTGTCATATTCTCCATTGGCCTCGCCTCTAGCCATGAAAAGGGATCAGATGTGAGGAGGAACAATGGAAAACCACCTAAAGAAAGTGTCAGATTGGTCCCGCGAGTCATGAAATATGGCCATGTCATTTTTTCAAGTACTTTTTGACTAGGTGCCAAACACATTCTTTGATCTCATTCTACTAATTCTTCTAAGAATAAAATTCTTTCCCATTTAGAAAAGATCTTCCAGTTAATAGTCAGGACAGTTTGGGTTATAAGTAAAGAAGCCAGAGAAGATTGATAAGCCACTGGTTCTCAAAGTGTGGTTCCCAGACCAGGAACACCAGCATCTCCTGCAAAATCATCTGAAATGCAATTTCTCAGGCCCCACCTTAGACCTATGTGCGGGTGGGGCACAGCAATCTGTATTTTAACAAGTCCTTCAGGTGACTCGATGCAAACCAAAGTTTTAGACCAACTTTCAGTTCATGTAACTGAAAAGTTCATGGAAAGATAGATGGGGGTTCAAAGCTGGCTGTATCTAGAAGTTCAACCAATATTAGGACCCAAGTATCAATTTATCTTCTTTCCTCTAGAGTGGTTGCACTCTTAGATAACTTCTTCCCACACAATGGAAAGGTGTCAGCAGCTCCAGGGTTATGCCCCATTTTCTTGACTACCCCAAAAGAAAAAGAATGCTTTTCCCCTACAGCTTCAATAAAAGTCCCTAGAAGGGGTCCCATTTGTCTTGATTAATCCAGCCCAGGTGTTATGTCCTTCCCTGAATAAGGAAAACTCAAGAGTCTGACATCCTCAGGCCAGCCATGGTTTACATGTCAGTGGTAGTTTGAACTCTGAATGCTCAAGGACAGAGAGTAAGGAGAAATGGGAAACTCCTAGAAACCCAATGTAAATGCAGAAAGACAGGAAATGGATGCTAGAGACATATACTCCTTGCCCATATTAATAAATTCCAGACTAAGGTAACAGTGGCTTCCGTAAGTCCACACACACAGATCTAACATTAGTGTCTCTCTGGATTCTGGGAAAGGGACTCTACTATCACTTTAATCTTGTCAAGCTCTCTCTTGCTTCTCGGTTAGTGCAAAGAGTGGAAGATTAGTTCTTACTAAATGCAATCCAGAAGCTGCTAGCAAAAGAACCGAGAGAGAGGATTCCGCAGCAAAGCCCACACGTCCCTAAATAAAGAGGGTTCCTGAAGATCGGTGACAGGGAGGAGCCCAGGCACAGCTCTGCACAGGTGGGGGGAGGTGGCCATCTTTGACTCTGCTGCCGTTCACTGTGACAGTCTCCCTCAGTAGAGCCTTTTATTTCCCTGCAGTTCACAGAGGAATTTATTTTGCAGAGGCATAAAGAACTCAAGTACATGATTTGGCTTTCATCTTCAAACCAGGACTGAGACTTTGAGCTGTCGCAGCTGTGCCATCTCAGCAACCCAAATTCAGTGTTTTACAAAAGAGAGAGAAGAAAGAAAACTTTACCCATTCCCTGTCC
>CAUYSK010102901.1:0-43597 GCA_963575035.1 Avahi laniger
ATTTCAAAAGAAGATAGACTAATGGCCAAGAAACACATGAAAAAATGCACGACATCTTTATCATCAGGGTAATGAAAATCAAAACCACAATGAAATATCACTTAACTCCAGTGAGAATGGCTTTTATCAAAAAGTCCCAAAAAACAAACATTGGCATGGATGCAGAGAGATAGGAAGACTTGTACAAGGATGGTGGGACTGCAAACTAGAACAATCTCTATGGAAAGTAGTATGGAGATACCTCAAAGAACTAAAAGTAGAACTACAATTTGATCTGGCAATCCCACTACAATTCCCCTATCTATCCAAAGGGAAAAAAGACATTCTATAAAAAAGATATCAGCACTTGAATGTTTATAGCAGCACAATTCACAATTGCAAACATATGGAAACAACCCAAGTGCCCATCAATACATGAATGGATTAATAAAATGTGATATATGTATACCATGGAGTTCTACTCAGCCACAAAAACAATGTGATCTAGCACCTTTTGTATTATTCTGGATAGAGCCAGAGCCCATCTACTAAGTGAAGTATCACAAGAATGGAAAAACAAGCACCACATGTACTCACCATCAAATTGGTATTAACTGATCAACACTTATGTGTGCATATAATAGTAACATTCATCAGGTGTCGGGCAGTTGGGAGCGGGGAGAAGAGAAGGGGATGGGTAAATTCACACCTAACAGGTGTGGTGCCCACTGTCTGGGAGATGGGCACACTTGTAGCTCTGAGTCCAGCAGTGCGAAGGTAATTTATGTAACTAAAGCATCTCTACCTTCATAATGTTCTGAAATAAAATAAATAATAAATAAATAAATCTTTCAAAAAAATCAAGTGTAAATTTACTGAATTTCTTAGAGCAATGCAGGGAGAATACTTTAGTTGTATCTTCCCTTGGGGTAACAGAAATAACCAGATTTTGTTTGCCCTAAAATATACACTTAAAACGGTCACCACTGCAACAATGGACAACTCTGTGTGCATGGAGTGAAGAAAAGAATATTCAGGCCACGTCTAGACTCTTTATGTTTCTAATTATTTGAAACATTCTCTATATTTTTTTTTTCTCTAGTAGCCTGGCTTCTCATCTTCACACTACCCCTATAAAGCTCTAGTGCCTCAAAAAGGAAAAAACAGAGTCACTGACAACTCTCAAATTCTGGGCTGGGGTGACCAGAAAATGTGAATGGCACCAGTGAAAAGGAAAATTGGAAGAACAGATTTGTGCTGGGGGATGGAGTTTCACCAATGTAACACATTCAGTCTTACAGGGGCTGAGTTCGTGGTGCTATTCTGACATCCACAGGGGAGCTTGTCATTGAAACTCTCCAATGACGACAGCATTGAGAGAAGTCAGGTCAAGGACAGAGGTAGAGACATCACCTTTGAAAAAAAGATGGGCAATTTGGTACCTAAAAAGGAAAGGACTGAGAACTTTTCCTCCTATTACTATAATTATCAAATCACTTTGTAGCACTTTCTTAGTCTTTATGTTTTCAAACATTGGAATCTATCATATTGTTTTCCTGACACATTTGGATTTGGCTTCCTTAATCTTTTAACACCTATTTCTGTCATTTTATTCCTAGAATTCCAATTTCTTTTAAGTTTTAAAGTGATTTTCACTTTGGATCTTCCAAGTATCAATCCTGCCTAACTTCTCTAGGTAATTTTGCCCCCTAGAAAGGTCTTGGATTATAAATTTATGCCAAATGCTCACTTTTCTTCCTGTGTATCTAAGCCTTTGTTTCCCATTTTAGTATCAAAGGTTTTACTTTCCTATTGAGAATGATAAGGTAAGTCGTTGGATTTTTTATTCTCCTACAGTCAGGTTTGTCTGCTTCCCCAACATACACCCAGGACTATTCTCAGAGGTGGATATAACACAAATCAGTTATTTACTTCAGATGGTAAAAGTCTGTATCCTGTTAAAATAACATTTATCATGTTTCTTTATTAACCATAAATTGCCTTTATCCTCTCTCACCATGTTCTCCCTTTAGGATAAGATTTGTATGCAGGAATACAAAGAGAAAGGAAGAAAATTTCAGCTTTTAAGTTTCTGAAAAGACTTTGGTGACAATAGATTGGACAAAAAAAAATTCACCTCTCACATTCCTGGATTTTGAGTTTCAAAGCCAAGTTTATGCTGATGGCTATACTATACGAATATAAAATTAGGTTTTGTCCAGCAACCATTTCCATAAATTTGTCCTAGTTCCTAATAATCTGCATAGGTAATTAAATAATACAGAAAATAATGTAGGATATAATAAATAATAATAAAATCTATACTACTTTAATTGTCCTCCACACTCAAGTTTTCCTGCATGATTTCTCACAAGAAATGAACACTATTCTGTTCCTCATCCTGTTAATGAGAGGTATTTTCTCACACCTTAAGTGTCTATTCTTTTTAAAAATTCTTTTATTTATCTTTAATGAACTGTAGTATATGTTTTTTATAAAATAATGTTTATCTTTGTTAGTCAAAAAGCACACAAGGTATGAGTACAGAGCTCTATTCCTCTTCTAAGCAAAGACGGTGAGAAAACTAGGCAACTAAAGACACAGGCTGTCTCAGAATGTTGTTTTTATTTTTTCTTTCAGAAGGTGATCTTCCTTGTGACACTTAAGAAAGCAATTTCTTCCCAATCAATCAAATGATGATGGGGTTTGCTAAGAAGCTGATTAAAAAAAAAAAAAAAAACTTACAGAAAATGCTGAGAAATGTGTCTTGAATGACCCAAGAGGACAAGTGCCTTAGTGACCTGAGTGGCTTGAAAGTATCCTTGGGGCATATGGACTTAATACAAAAACAGATGACACAAATGAAGGCAGGGCAGGGAGTGTGAGGAAGGTAAGACCATCTCAGCACAAAGTGACCACAGCACAAGAAAAATAGGGAAAAATAGCAGCAGCACAGAAAAGTAGTGTATGTATATATATAAGCTACTATTTATAGAGCGTGACTACTTGCCATATACAATGATAAGCACATGTGTTCACTTAATTAAAAACTGTCTATTTCTGAAGGTAGAACTGAGGATAAGTTAATTTCTTTCTAAATGAGTGGATCTCAGAAAGCACACATTCACAAGAAAGGAATAAAACAAAAGTAAGCTTTAGTACCACTTCCCATCTGCCCAGGATCCAGTGTGGAACAGAGGGGAGGAGCAATAGAAAATGTTCAGCACTCTGGACAGTAGATGGCACACACTGATGGCAGAGAATGGAATGGGCACTATGCCAGTGTTTTGCAGGATCTCAAGGACCTGGGCATTACCTTGCTGAGTCAGGTGAGGCAAAGCAATTCTACCAATGGATGTCAGCAGGTGCAGCAGCATTGGCTCGGAACAGGTATGTGGTCTGTTGACTCAGATTGCTCTAAAAAGATGGCCATAGGTCAATGGTTTTCAACTCGGAAGTATTTTGTCATCAGAGGAGATGTTTAGTAATGTCTGGAGACATGTTTGGTTGTCATGGGGTTTGGAGAAAGGAGGTGAAGTTACTGGCGTCTAGTGGATAGATGTCAGGCATGCAGCTAAATATCCTGTAATGCATGGAACATCCCCCTCAACAAAGAATTTTTTGGTCCATAATGTCAATAGTGCAAATGTTGATAAACACTGCAGTAGAACCTCACTTTTACAGGGCTGAGTGCAGTTCTGGCCTTAATTGATGATAACCAAGAATCAACGGCTACAGTGCTTAGAGGCAGTTAAGACATCAATCTTTTAGAATACACTGCAAAAAATAAATCTTGGGTGATTGAAATGTTCTATATCTTAATCATGGTATTGGTTAATGAGTATATGCAGAACTCATTGAATGGTATACTTGAAATATATGTTTCATTGCATCAAAATTTTGCCTAAATGAAATTAATTTAAAGAAAACTCATAACCTGTCACTCAAAATGCAGTATTTTATTTAAATTCAAACTGTCATATTATTCATTCATTGTTTTTAGCAAACATTCATTGAGTGTCTTTATGCAAGATACTTAGGTTAGACACTTCAGTGATCAGAAAAAACATAACTCCTTGGCCTCAGAAAGCTTGCATTCTAGAAGTGGATCGGCCTTTTTAAAAATATATCTTAGGCCTAAGTAGTTCAATGGCCAATCTATTGAGCAAATAGAAAAAGTTAATTAAAAAGCAGCATGGAAGAGAAATCTCAAAAGAGGATTGCCACAGGAACATTTACTAATAGAGCACTCTAACACAGCAAATAT
This sequence comes from Avahi laniger, assembly GCA_963575035.1. Classification (NCBI taxonomy): domain Eukaryota; kingdom Metazoa; phylum Chordata; class Mammalia; order Primates; family Indriidae; genus Avahi; species Avahi laniger. The sequence continues at coordinate 4,247 of CAUYSK010102901.1, forward strand.
CTCAATTAATTCTCCTAACAACTCTACAAAGTAGGTAACATTATTGTCCCCATTTTAAAGATAGGGAAAGGTCATGAAACTAGCCCAAAGCTAAATAATTAGGGTAGATCTTAGATTTGAAACCAGGTCAGTTTGAGTCCAGGCTCTAGTGTATTGCCTCGAGTGTGTAATTCTAGGGAAATGTGTAGAAGCAAGAAAATCACTGAATAGTTATGAGAATTTGCAGCCACTGTAGCAAAGCCCCAAGATTATAATTAACCACTAGATATTGAATTCTTGCCAAGACACTCTACCAGACTCCAACAAGAAACTAGAAGGTCTCTGTAGAGGAGATAATATGCATTCAACCAAGCAATTTCTATTAATAGTTCCCTCTCAGACACACAGAAATCCCATATTCCTCAGACCCTTTTCATCTAGGTACTAGAGTGTGACAGGATTTGGCTAATGGAATGGGGGCGTGAGCAGTTATGCCACCTGTGGACCTAGTCCCTGAACCACAAATGTGAGCCTCTACTTTCTCTTTCTCAGCATGTGGGCAGGGTTAATCTGGAGGATTGAGTGGAGGAGTCCAAGGAGGCCTGAGAAGATGATGGCACTTGAATTACCATGCGGAAGATGGCATGCTGAGCATCTGATTCAGATTGTGACATGCATGAGAAATAAGTCTTTGTTGTGTTAAGCCACTAAATTTGAGGGTTATTTATCAGTTAGTTTTAGTTATCTCGCCTGGCCCAGGCTCCATAAAGCAAAGAAGAGAAAACTTGATAAAGTAATACTACAACAACTTTCTATATGACAAAAATTTATGATTTATTAGTTTATTTACATGTTAATACTGTTCCAGAAAACATTTGAGGTACAGAACAAAGATACATACTATATAACAAGATAAAATAAAATTGAGAAGAAAAGTGAAGCAAAGGTAAATAAATTAATAAAAGGATACGGAAGCAGGAGTAAAGTACACAAAATGCATCCATCATCTCCCCTGGAGACGGGTCACATATTTCGCTCTAAGCTTTCTAGGAACTTAAAGAGGAAATCACAATGAGGTTTGTTATTCACAGTACCCATAAAGCTAGAGCAAATCAGCTACCCAGGAGAAGCATGTTTATTCTAGTTCTAAGATCGGAGAGAAATTTTTCCTATGGGTCCTCATAAAAATGACACTGTGAAATGTATTCAACCACATCCTAGGGGAGAAAAAAATCCTCACAGTAAACCCAGCAATGAGTTTTATAAATCTGTTATGTATAAAATCCCTTAGTACAGGGTGGTAAGAAGATGGCTGAGCACAATTTCAGGGGCAATGATACACTTTTAGAATGCTGTGCGATGAAGGTTATGAAGAGGACTGCTACTAAACCTAACCCGCTTTGTGTAATAATTTGATAATTAATTGACATGTTTAAACCAATTCTTTGGTAAATGCAGTGATAATTTATACAAAGGCCATAAATGTTATTCTCAAGTAACTTCCTTTTCTTAATTATAAGTCAAAATGAAAAGCCAAATACAAAAATCGTTATAGCACAAACACATTGTGATGGACTGTATTAACCGGGTAGTTGCCAACCCATTGTTTAGAGAATGAAGTGTCTTCAACTGAATTCTTGTAGTCTCACCCGAATGACAGAAATGAAGCAACAGTTTATACACATTGATCAATAATATTGACCCTTGTTATGAATCATGATTTCCAGATAGTTATTTGCAAAATGATTTACATTTATCATAGAGAATGCAAGGAAGTTATTAGATAATAATAACTTCTTAACTTAAAGTTAATAGCTCTACTCTCAAACATCTCTATTTTTCTTCCTTTTACTCTGGAAAAAGGCATTCTTTTTAGAACAATGCATCAAATTCATTTCCAAAATGCCCTTCCTCATTTAAACTGTTTCCCTAAGATAAATAAATGAAGGTATGCAATCATTTACTATTCCAGTTATAGAAAAATAAAAGGAGATACCACAATGAATTTAAAAATACCTGTTCGGAGTAATAATAAGTGCTATTGCAAGCTAAGTCAAGATGGAGATGGAACATAAATACAAGTAGAATCAGTTATTTTCAAATTGAGAAATGTTAGTTTCTATACTCATAAAAATGTATCTACCTACACTTGGTAATTCTCAATGACAATTATATTATGAGATGATCTAAAAAAAGTGAGCCATCTTTAAACCTACATTCAAATTAGGCAAATAAGTTGATATAAAAAAACAAGAAATGCTTTTAAAGAAAAAATGGTATTTAAAGGTAATGAGACTTTGATTTTTACTTTGGTTTTTGTCTGCTGCTTGTTTATGCTTCTCACATCACAAACTATTTTAACTTCTCACACATTCTTGAAATACCCAAAGTCTCATCTCATCAAATCTGCTTGCGGTGGATTTGATATTTGAAAACACATGGAAGTCATTTTGGAGCTAGATTACTGAATAAAGTCATCCCATAGCATATATATTTTGAAATACTTCTGAGAAAAGTCACGTTTTTAAATTTATTCTTATAATTGAAGATTCTTCATGCTCTGACAATTTACGTTTCCTTAAACATTAATTTATTCAATTGTGCTAGTTGACAAGGAGAGGTGGATCATAAAGAAGAGGCTCTTTTTAGATAAAAGGAAAAATCCACAAAACATTAAAAATAAAATATTAGATATAGAAGTCAATATTTACTTAAGGTGAAAAAATAAATCACAAAATTTACAAATTTTAAAAAGGCAACAAATACTAGAAAGCATCACAAAAGCCAGAAAAGTAAAATAATATTTTAATCATTAATTGCCTGATACATTTGTATAAGACAGTTTTCTACAGTTTTTGGCTACAGACTCTTTGATCATCCCTTCATATGTCAACAATTTTGTAATATTATTTTCTATAGAAAGATTAGAAAAGACAATTTACTATTTCCCCTAGCAAAATAAATCCGACTTTTTTTTTTTTTAATCATAGTTGAAAATGTTTTAGACTCATGATTCCTAATCGGTAATATCAGGTTATGTTTTTTTAATTGTTTTCAAATGTGGTAAAACCTCTATAAAGTTTCTTTTATATATGAGCTATCAGAATCAGGCATTGTTTTGTGCAGTAACTAGTTTTATTAACTATAGGCACTAGGGTAGACAGTAGTTCTCTAGGACTTATTCATCTTGTATAACTGAAACTTTGTACCCTTTGACTAATACCTTCCCGTCCCACTACTCCTTTGACAAACCAGGCCCTGGCAACCACATTGTACTCTCTGCTTCAATGAATTTGACTATGTATTAGATTCTTCATATAAGTGGCATCATGTGGGTTTTGTCCTTTTTACAAAGTAGATTTAGAGAATACAAGTGCATTTTGTTACATGGATATATTACGTAGTGCTGAACTCTGGGCTATTAGAGTGCTTATCACTCAAATAGTATGCACTGTATTCAATAGGTAATTTTTCATCCCTCCCCCCACCCTATCCCACCCTCCCATCTTTTAGAATCTCCAATGTTTATTATTACACTCTGTATGACCACATGTACCCACAGTTTAGCTCCCACTTCTAAGTGAGAATATATGGTATTTGATTTTCCATTTTTGAGTTACTTTATTTAGAATAGTGACCTCTAGTTCCATCCAAGTTGCTGCAAAAGACATTATTTCATTTATTTTTATGGCTGAATATTATACCATGGTATAGGTATACCACATTTTCTTTGTCCAATTATATGTTGATTCCTTATCTTTGTTATTGTGAATAGTGCTGTGATAAAACATACTACTGCAGGTATCTTTTCAATATAATTATTTCTTTTCTTTTGGGTAAATATGCAGTAGTGAGATTGCTGGATCAAATGGTAGATCTATAGTTCTATTTTTAGGTCTTTCAGAAATTTTCATACTCTTTTCCATAAAGGTTGTATTAATTCACATTCCCGCAGTGTATAAACATTCCTTTTGCTCTGCATCTATGCCAACATTTTTTTTTTTTTTTTTTACTTTTTAATAAAATGGCCATTCTGACTGGAGTAAAATGGTCTCTTATCGTCGTTTTAATTTGCATTTGTCTGCTGATTATGGATGGTGAGCATTTTTTCACAGTTTGATGGTCATTTTTATGTCTTCTTTTGAAAGATGTCTGTTTATGTTGTTTGCCTGCTTTTTAATTGAGTTATCTGTTTTCCTGTTAAATTGTTGAGTTCGTTGTACATTCTGGATATTAATCCTTTGTCAGATGCATGGTTTGCAAATATATTTTTGTAGTTTGTCAATTTATTCTGTTGATTATTTCTTTTACTGTGCAGAAGCTTTTTAGTTTAATATAGTCACATTTGTCTATTTTTGTTTTTATTGCATTTGCCTTTGGGGTCTTAGTAATAAATTCTTTGCCTGAGCCAATGACCAGAAGAGTTTTTCCTAGGTTTTCTTTTAAAAATTTTATAGTTTCAGGTCTTACATCTAAGTCTTTAATCCATCTTGAATTAATTTTTGTATATGATGACAGATAATGATCTAGTTTCATTATTTTGTGTATGAGTATACAATTTTCCCAGCATCATTTATTGAATAGGGTGTCCTTTCTCCAGAGTATGTTTTTGTCTGCTTTGTCAAAGATCAGTTTTTTGTAGATAGACGTCTTTATTTCTGGGTTCTATATTGTTTTTCATTGATTTATGTGTATATTTTCATACCAGAACCTGGCTGTTTTGCTTACTATAGTCTTGTAGTATAAATTGAAATCAGGTGATATATTGCCTCCAGTTTTGCCCTTTTTGTTTAGTATTGCTTTGGCTATTTGAGCTCTTTTTTGGTTCCATATGAATTTTAGGATTTTTTTTCTAATTTTGTGAAAAATAGCATTGGTATTTTGATAGGAATTACGTTGAATCTACAAATTACTTTGATCAGTATGATCATTTTAATAATATTCATCTTCCAATCCATGTGCATGGGATGTGTTTTGATTTGTTTGTGTCATCTGTGATTTCTTTCATCAGTATTTTATAGCTGTTGTAGAGATCTTTCACCTCCTTGGTTAAACTGGCTTTTTATTTATTTATTTTTATTTTCGTAGCTATTGTAAATGGAATTGAGTTCTTCATTTGATTCTCAGCTTGGTTGTTATTGGTGTATAAAAATGCTACTGATTTGTGTACATTGATTTTGTAACCTGAGACTTTACTGAATTCATTTATCAAATCTAGGAGTCTTTTGGAGGAGTCTTTAAGGGTTTCTAGATATAAGATCACATCATTAAAAAACAGAGATAATTTGACTTCCTCTTTTCCAATTTGGATGCTCTTATTTCTTTTTCTTACCTCATTGATCTAGCCAGTACTATGTTGACTAGAAGTGGTGAAAGTGGGCATCCTTGTATTGTTCCAATTCCTAAGGGAAATGCTTTCAACTTTTCCCCATTCGGTATGATGTTGCCTGTGGGTTTGTCATATACAGTTTTTATTATTTTGAGTTATGTTATTTCTATGCTGAGTTTGTTGAGGGTTTTTAACATAAAGGATGCTGAATTTTATCAAATGCTTTTTCTACATCTATTAAGATGGTCATATGGTTTTTGTTTTTAATTCCATTTATGTAGTGAATTATATTTATTGATTTGGGTATGTTGAACCATCCTTGGAGCCTTGGAATAAAACACAATTGATCTTATCTTTCTATGTGCTCTTGGATTTGGTTTGCTAGTATTTTGCTGAGGATTTTTAAATCTATTTTTACCAGGGTTATTGGTCTGTAGTTTTCTTTTTTTGTTGTGTCCTTTCCTGGCTTTGGTATCAGGGCAATACTGACTTCACAGAATGAATTAGGGAAGATTCCTCCCTTCTCAATCTTTTGGAACAATTTTAGTAGGATTGATAACAGTTCTTCTTTGTACATCAGATAGAATTCATCTGTAAATTTGGCAATGACTAATTTTAAGTACTCTTTGAATTGATGACTTAATTAATCGATTTGTCATTGAAGTTCTCATTGTTTGTGACATATTGTGAGTTTAATAATAACTGCATTGTTGTCAGCCTTCCATGTTAACTTTCCATTAACTCTGACAAAGGGAAAATGCTCTTAGTTTTACCAATGCCACTGAAACCAAAGAAAACTATGACAGAAGAAAAATTCCAAAAAAAAGAGGGAGAGGTCTTAATTTATCACAGTTAAAATATAAAATCTTTTGCAAATTTGATAAAAAACATATGATAATATGAGCTATTTCCCACGCCTTTCCCAGAGACTTAAATAGATTAAACTGTCCTTACTTTCCCAATAATTCCACTTCTTTCAGGAATAAAATGTTGAACAAGATATTCTCAATACTTTTTACTATGCTTTATATGCAAATAACATAAACCAAATGAATAATTATTTAAAAAGAATTTCTATATTGATCTCTAACTTTCAATAAATAATACATTTACAAGACACCTAAAATTTAAAATGTTCTCCCTACTGGTCAGGGAGAAATACTTTCTAGTTACACTGTTCCCTTCTAGAGAAAATATCAACAGTTATCTCTTTACTCATAGATTACCCTGCTTTTTATCATTTTCCTGTATCATTTTAGCTTCAACTTACTGATTTAAGAGGAATAAGCAAGTCAAAGACCACGTATGGAATGACCAAAGGCCTTTGAGTGACATAAGAAGAGATCAGCTAAACCAATCATTCTCTCTCTTTAGGGGGTATCATTTAAGGCTCAAGGCAAGAGACTCAGATTGTAGAATAATACAGAGACGGTGAAACTTATATGCAGTGTTAAAAGCAGAAGAAAAAACCCGTGAACACACAAGAGTGTAAACAGAGATGAGATTAGGAAAAAGTCAATAACTACAAAAGTAGCAATATGTAGACTGAAAATATTATGGAAATAAGAACAGAAGTAGAGACACAGATTACTTGAGTCAAATAGGATAGTGGATTACAGAGATACCTATGAGGCCATGAGAGCTGGAAAGAGAGAGAGAGAGAGAAAGAGGAAGGAAGGAAGGAAGGAAGGAAGGAAGGAAGGAAGGAAGGAAGGAAGGAAGGAAGGAAGGAAGGAAGGAAGGAAGGAAAAAAAGGAGGGAAGAGGGAAGAAAAGGGAAAGAAGAAGAAAAAGGGAGAGAAGAAGAACAGAAGGGATGTGGGAATGGAGAGAGAGAGAACACAGTATTTGAATGTGTACTTTCAGTATTGAATGTGTTGTGGGGATATAGGGCAGGAAAAAAATACAAATACTGAACTCCTTTTAGAGGTCTGTTTACTATAGAATTATGAGAAAGGAATTCTTAAACTATTTTAGATATATTATAAAAATGTGCAAATGTGCTTTTGTTAGAAGTCAGTGTTCTCACTGTGGAAGAAGAACCATAAAAATTTGCAGTGGGGAAAAGCAAGAAAGAGCCCTATGGTGATGGATTGAAAATGGAAGTATTGGTGGAAGACACCAATTCTAAAATGTAAATATGCACCTGCCTTTTCATGTTTATGTACACACATATATGTGCATGCACATCCACTAGGAAGCAAAAGCATTCTAATAGCAATGAATACATCTAGCACATTGGTCTCTATTACCATTTACCACTAAAAAAACCCCAGGGTTATTCAAATGTTGGTTACCAGGATTGGGACGATTGGATATGAATGGGCCAGAAACATTTCGTTACGAAATAAAATAAAAAAATACTAAAATATAAAAAATTATGGGGGTATAAAATGAACACAGGAGGCAGCTTGAAGTGGCTACCATTAGCCAATTCTGGGACAATGTAAACACTAAAATATTTAAGTAAAGTAATTGATTATAAACCATTGAAAAAAATAGGAATTTATTAGTCTATAGTACAAATACTAAATAAATTAAATAAACACATAAGGAAGGAGAAAGTTTTTCTGCATGCAGTTGAATGCTAAAGGTAAATATGGAGGAAGTGCTGGAGTTGAAAATCGTAATTTCACAACCATTATGGTAATGATCAGACAAGAATCATCAGTGGATGCTACATCTACAGGAAATTTTTGGTGAGGAGTAGGATATTTTCATGGTCTGAACATGTATTCCCTTGGAGTGCTTATTGTTTTCAAGGGAGAAAAAATTGTAATTTTACAATGGGAAAATCATGCAACACCTTGACTAGATAATCAACAATATCACCAGTGACAGACAAATGAACATACTGTGCCTCCACATGTGATGCCCCAAAAGGACATGAGATCACCTATGCAGTATTTGGCCAAGAAGGCATAACCTCAATCTATTCATAAGGAAACTTCAGACAAACATGAAATGAGAGATGTTTATTAAAAAAAAAAAAAGGAAAGGTAGAGATGGTTGTTTCACTCAGACATGTTAGTATCATAAAAAACAAATAAAGGCTATGGAAATGCTCTACCTTAAAGAAAATGCAAGTGATAATGATATATATCTTTACCACTAACAAAATGTAGTATCTTCCCCTAGATAGTGTTAGATTCCATACTGAGGAGCAAAAAAGAAAAAAAAGCTATAAAGGACATTAGTAGATCCTCTGACAAGTGTGGAATATGCATAGTAAATGGATAAAAATATTGTCTCAATATAAATTTATGAAGTTGATACTGCACTATGGTTATATAGGAGAATATTTCTATTCTTAAGAAATACATACTAAAATACTTAGAGGTTAAGTGGCATAACATAAGTTACAGTTAAATCATTCAGAAAAATATTATGTATAGAGAAAGAAAAAGTACAAATGATAAGGAAAATGGAATAAAATGATAAAAAGAGGCAGAGCTGACTAAAGAGTATATGGGTTTTCTTATACTAATTTTATTTGTGCAACTTTGTACAAGTTTAAAGTTATTTCTAAATATTTAATATTATTAAATATAATTATTTACATTTATATTTTTATATTTAAATGTTTGTATTTACATTGGACATATTTTACTATATTTAAAATAAATATATACTTATAAGAATCTAAGTATATATTTAAATATATAAATAAATTATTATTAAATAATATATTTAATTTATCTCCAAACTATTTCCAAATATTTTAAAATAAAAATAATAAATATTTTTTAATAAAAATTGTAACCAAGGGAGAATCCAGGAATCCCTCATCCCTTCCTAGCAGTGGAGAGGCACCATAAATGTGACAGAGCCTGGCAGAGCCCCCTGCATAAGAGACCCAATAGTAGGCCAGCTAAGTAGCTGAGAGAGGATAAGGATAAGGCAGCCGACACCCAATTCAGCCCCAATCCCAAGCCCTGCCGCATTTGACTTCTCTGAGGAAATATCGTTTCAAAATTTCAATTTTTGTGGCTGCAAAACCAATGACTTCAAGTCTTCAAGAAAACAATGGAGATGTATTAATAGACTCATTGATTCTCAACTGCCTCATCTATAAAATAAGGATGATAATAATAGTGATAGCTCCTTCATAGGATTATTATGAGGATTAAATGAGATCCTATATGTAAACTATACGATAAGAACTAAATAATGTTAGCTTTTATTAATATTTTTAAAGAGTGTAAGTAGAATTAAGGGCACAGGGAGTCACTGAAAAAATATCTATTTTTCACTAGGGATCACTCTGTTGAAGAAACACTGGGCCACTTTGTAGTGAGTACAACATTCTTTATTAATTTATTCATATAACAAATTTGTTGAGTAGCTACTGGGTGATAGGATACAAAAACAATTAAAACACAGTCCTTTTTCTTAATCACATGGTCTAGCAATGAGATAAAAGACATAGATAACTAATTATAATGCATGAGATCACTACCACAGAGTATTAGAAATTACATTCTATGTGATCTTAAAGAAAGCGAAATTGATTCTTTTTTTAAGAGTTTTAGAGAAAGTGATATGGGTACAGGTACAGAGTTTTGTATACAACAACAGGAAAAAAAGAAAGGCAGTGAGGGCATTTTAAAAAGAGGAAACAATATGAAGAGTGAAATATATAGTTTGATCATTAAGTAAGCATTTTTTGGAAAACTTTCTCTTCTAGTGGGCCATCACTAAATTATTCAGAGGATTGGCAGAATAGTTCCCAACCCTAAATTGCCTCAGTGGAAACACATTTTTTCCTTTTCCTGAAGCCAGGTTGCCCTCCCCAGTATAAAATTTCAAATATATGTTAACACAAATCCCTGATGTTAATGCTACATTAGTGAGAAGGCATAAAAATTTAAAACCAAAAGAAACTTATTAGCTTGAGTTTTGAAATGTAGGATGGAGACATATCATTTCTTCACTAAATGATTTATTTTTAAATAAACTTGAACCTAATCCTTAAAAATCTAATATAGCAGCTGTTGAGAGAAATGACAAATACTGTACTTTCATTTTTGGATATCCTGCTCTACATAAAATGTACTTTTTTTAGCCTCCAAAGTCTCATGTGGGTCTAGAAAGTACATTGCTCATTCTATGATATACACCTTACTCACTACTGAAAATAATTGGATTTTATTTGTAAAATACGATGCTGGGATAAACCTTGTGTCTCTAAAGATATTTTCTATTTTATACCAATCAATCCATAATATGTCTCATTTTTCTTAAAATGCATTTCTATAAAGTGTGAAAGAGTATCATACTGAATCCAAAGTTTCTCTAGGATGATTCATATTTTTCTCGCAGGCTATTATGACATGAATATAGGTTATTAGGCTACCTGTGTAAGAAATAGTGCATGATGATACCTGTTCCAGGTTTCCACTTCTGTATAACAAACTATCCCAAAACTTAGTGGCTTAGGACAATTTATTATTTTCTCTAACAGTTCTGGGGACTAATGGGCTCAGTTGGTCAGTTCTTGTTTAACGTGCTTCATTAAGTTGTAAGCAAATATAACCGTGGCTAGAGTCACCTGAAGGCTTCTTTTCTCATATGTATGGTGTGGGGTCTGGGATAGCGGGAACAGCTGGGGGCTGATCAGGCTGTTCCTTTCCCTGTCTCCTTCTTTCTACTCATCCTCTTCCTCTCTTTCCCCCTCTTTTCTCTTCCTCTCCCCGTCTTCTTCCCTCTCTCCTTTTGAGCCCTGCTCCTCCCCACTACACCTACATCATGTGACTTCTTCATATGCCCAGTTTGGGCTTCCTCTTAGTTCTGAAAGTCTCAGGGAAATTAGACTCCTTACATGATGGTTGACTTCTCCTAAGAAAATATTCCAAGTGGCCTGAATGGAAGCTGCAAAGTTTTTAATGAGTTAGCCTCAGAAACCTCAAAATGTCACTCTGTTGCCTTCTATTGTCAAGCTGATCACTAAGGTCAACAGAAGGCACATTAGACCACAGCACTTGATGGAAGAATTGCAAAGAAATTGTAGCCATCTTTAATTTACCACAATACCTATACAAAAATGGAATTTTGCCAGATTTCTTTAAACCTTTTCTTCCCTTCATCGAGAATTTAAAAGATGCTGAGAGTAGCACAAAACTTTTAAATTTAGACAATATTAGTTAACTAATTTGTTAATTGGTTTCTACTTACTAATTAAGAAAAACAATATAAAAATTAATTTAAAATCATTCTTTGTGCTCATTTTGGCTTAATGACAAAAACACTTTTTGGAGAATATTTTGGAATAATTACCAAGAATGTATTCTACAGGTGATATCTAGTGATTAATATAAAGGCCAATAATCTATCAATAATTAGTGATTTCATTCAATTTTAATCCCTGTCCAGTTTCCCTCCTAACTCATCCAGATCATCAAAAAGCTACAAAGTACATTTCTGAGAGTGTCTAGCACTCTCCAAAGTATGCCAGCTGCTATACCAGCATAAAATGAAACCACTGTACTTTCAAACTTTCAATGTATGTTTGGTATAACTCATCTTCACTAGAGAATTATCACAGAAGCCCAACTTGACAGAAAGATATGTATTAAGCTAAGATAAATATTTTATATGACACAACCAAATTTCATCTATAGGCTGGTAATGAGAAACAGTGTTCTCCTCAAGGCAGCTAGTAGAAAGAGTGATTTTGTTAAATAAAGCAGCTGGGTTACTTCTATAGGTATCCATTTATTGCTGCATTACCAATTACCCCAAACTAAATGACTTAAAAGAATAACTATTTTATTATATCTCACAAATCTGTAGAATAGCATTTTGGGCAGGGCTCAGTGGGCATCTCTGCTCTACAGAGCATTGACGAGGGTCACTCAGCAATATTCAGCTGGTAGCTGGGTGGGGCTGGAGAGTCCAAGATGACTTCACTCATCTGTCTGGCACTTGAGTGCGCCCCACCTCCTTCCATGGATTCTCTAGGACTCTCCAGGAGGCCTGTCTAGGACAGTAGTCAAACTTCTTTCATGAAGGCTCAGGTTCCAAGGGCAAGTGTTCCAACAGACAGGAAAAGAAGCCACCAATATTGTTAGGCCTGAGCACGACACTGGCATATTGTCACTTCTGCCATATTCTTTTGGTGAAAGCAGTCACAGAGAGTCCACTCAGATTCAGGAAGAGAAGGCATAGACCTCAACTCTTGATAAAAAGGATTTACAGTACTGTGTAATTTGCCGCAGGGCCCATGAGGAGGCAGACATTTCTGAAGCCCTATTCTGGAATCTCTGGCCTGCAGGTCCCTTAAGAGTTAGCTCAAAGCCAGATTCACAGAGGAGACCCAACTGATGTGAATTAGAAGCAGCAGTGAACCAAATCTACAGATAACATCACTTACATTAGATTGAAAAGTGGAATACAAAAATATTAAATGTGAAAAAGTTTCCCAATTATAGTTAAATCAGGATCTTTTAATATGTAAAGGCACTGAATGGAGCTTTTAAAAAATTGAATGTCATATAACCTCTATGTATTAGAGGGAGGACACCAGTTATAATGCATTACATGCATTTCCCACTCAATCAGAAGCTACTTGTAGAAATAAAACAGTAATTTTTTAAAAGGTTTTTAGGGGATATGGCTTTTCTCTTTCAAAAACTAAAAAAAGACTAAAGCATACATTTTATACCCAGTTTTTGGAGCAAAACTTAGGTCCATTTGAATTGTTTCTTACTGTTATATATATGAGCTATGTGAGGTAATATGCACTATACAGACAAGTAACATAACACTTAGGTTAGCGGGGCCCTTCACAATCTAACCTAACACTGCTGTCCCCGGCTCATGTATTACTGGTTTCCTCCCAATACCCTCTAGTCAAAGACCACAGGGAACATACCTATAATTGAACAAGCTGATTTTATTATTCATTCTAGAAAGAGAAACTATATACCATTTGGAATTGTGGTGCCTGATGGTTCTTTGTAAAATGTTGTCAATAGGAAGGACTTATAGTATTTGCACTTGTTTTCCATGAATTTCAGTTACTAAATTTTACTTAACAGGAATAAAGACTAGACTAAGACTAAGATTATAATTGGTAAAAAAGCAGGAGTCATAGTATCAAATCAAATAGGTGGTCATTTTTGTGGCTTTGACAATGTTCAGATATGATTATACAGTGATCATATTCTTTTCTTGATCAGACATTGTCAGAGTGACCTTGTTTGATGTTGATGATTTGTGAAATTGTCTAATTCATCAGGAGAACACCAATTCCCACTCCAGACTGGCGCAGATGTCAGAGGCTGATTTGCTCTTCTACACTCCAGACCTGCCCTATTCATACTGGATTTGAGTTTTCTCTGTCCTCTATTTCGCCTTCTGCTCTATTCAATTCCCTATATCTTCAGGAACGCTTCATTTAGCACTACTACTCAGTTCCTCTCTGAAATATTTTGTGTTGCATGTTGTTTGATTACTTGTGTTTATGCTTTCTTTCCTCGGATAAGATTATAGCACACATCTCCCTCAGCATGGGCCGAGTACTGCAAATCACTGACACCCAACACATACTGTAGTCACAAGAAAAGAAGGGATAGACTTATTTTCTTGTTCCATAGACTAGAGCACACGGCTGACGGGGTGAAATTGCTTTCCTTGATTGAATAAAATCTTTTCTGGTAACAGGTCCCACGAATCTAGACTTGAGAGCAACAAAGAACTCACGTCTGAAAGAATCACTGCTGGAAAGAAACTACATAGGTTGTTGGTCTCCCCCAGAGCCATGCGCGATACTACATTTCCCACAATTCTTCGGGGCCGACAAGGCGCCAGGATGTTCTGAACTACAATTCCCACAATCCTCGGAGACTACCTCTCACGAAGGCGCTGCACCATTTCCCATCTTCCCTTTCGGCCCTCGCGCGCTTGGGAACAAGGTCGTGAAAGAAGGACTTAGTGTGGAACCGCCATTTCCTCCGCCTTCGGTCTCTGCGCCTTTCGCAGAGCTTTCAACAGCGCCATGTTGGCACAGAGTATCCGGAGGTTCACAACTTCTGTCGTCCGTAGGAGCCACTATGAGGAGGGCCCCGGGAAGGTTAGTGCGTAAGGGTCTTGGTTGCGGGGCGAGGGGATTGCTTGGGCGCGGCTCACTGACCCACGAAGCCACTTACAGACTGTGAAGAGGGAGGTGGTAAGCTGGGAATTCGGGCGGAGATGCAGACTAGCTTTCCACTTACCCTGGGGTCTGGGGAGAAAGCTGGGGATCCCAGCACGCGTAGCCACAGAAAGGAATGGACAGGTAGAGCCGAAGCTTTACTTCCATTAGCTGTCCTCCGCTCCCCGCCACCCCCAGTAAAAAGCTCTGAATGGCCCCGAAAACCACGGCTGCAGGTGTTGTGGCTTAAAGCCAAACTGGAGGTCATTGGGCACGGAATGAAGGTCATTGGAAGTTAATGAGGAAATGAGGGCCTGTGGTTGCGGATCAGCCCTTTCTAACTAGTTGACTGCATTAGAATACTCGGTTAAAGCTAGATTTAGCCTCAAGTGTAAATAACTTAAATCAGGTAGTTTAACTGTTAAACCTTTGAGGGTAAAGCGAGGCCTAGTCGTAAAGGGCAGAGAAAGGATGTATGATTGCTGGGTGATGAAAAAGTCAGAATTTTGAAATTCAGTTAACATTGCCGTGTATTGTCTTTCCTGGGTGGCTATTTTCTAATAAATGATAAACTGGAACAGCGGGTTCTGTTTCTAAAATAATTGCTTTGAAGAGGAAATCTTTTTCAATTTTCTGAAATAGAAAACTTACCACTATTTTGCACTTGAGTCCTTAGGACCATTGCCCAGGGTTCAGTAAAGCCAGTTATTTCTTACCTTCTAATGTTATGTGTGGTGAAGGTACATGGGATTTGAAAGATGATGTTTGCAAAGGTATACGATTATGTAAAATATATCTAACATTCCTTGCATACTTACCTTTTGGTCTGTAAAACAGATGATTTGAAGTTTGTTTTCGTTACTTGTTCTCTTTCCAACAGAATTTGCCATTTTCGGTGGAAAATAAGTGGCGGTTACTAGCTATGATGACTTTGTACTTTGGATCTGGATTTGCTGCACCTTTCTTTATAGTAAGACACCAACTGCTTAAGAAGTAAAGATGTTTTAATTCATCCGTTTAACAGGTGATTAATGAATTTATAATCTTCCTAACATAGTGCCTTTTTCCCCTTTTATGTCATATCTTCCCATCCCCTGAAAAACACACATGCCCCCACAGATACATTGTAGTGTTGGGCTGATTCCTGAAGTGTGTAGATGTGGCATTGGGGGAGAGTGATTGGTAAACTTATAAACATATTTCAATAATGATCAATAATGGCCAGTGTTTATGGAGTACAACTTTTTGTCAGGCACACTTTGCATTGATTACCTCATGTGTTTCCCCAGCAAGCCTGTGAGGTAGATGATATTAACCCCATCTGAGATACAAAGATGTTAAGTTGTCCAGATCCCATAGCTAGAGATGGTGGTCAGGATTCTTACCCAGGCAGTCTTGTTCAAGAGCTCACACTTTTTGACCAGGTAAAGTTGTAATAAACTGATTAATGTTATCCTGTCCTGCACACTTTAACTAAAATATCAGTGGCTTAGAAACATGTCTTTTAAAACACTATAAACTTTTCAATTCCTGTTGAAAGTACTATGCACCTTTTCAGTTTTTAAAATCTAGGCTTACAATATTGATTTAAGTTGTGAAAACCCTAGGAGATAAAATCCTTCTAGTGTTCCTTGATATATCAGTCCCAGATATTTGTACTATTAAAAATCTGTGCCTGACCAACTCAGCCATCTTGGGAAACTCAAAACTTTTGAAGATACTTTCCTCATTAAGCAGTGATTCTCAAATGGGAGTGATTTTGCTCCACAATGTGGCATTTGGCAATGTCTGGAGACATTTTTTGATTGTCTCAACTGGGAGGCAAAATGGCAGTAGTGTCGAGGTAGAGAAACCCTGTGTTAAGAGAATATGTTCTGTATCCAGAGGAATCTCATGCATTGGGAGGATTGCAAATTTCCTGTGTGTGAATAAAAAGTTTATTTCTTAATTGTGAGTTTCTCAAAGTAATAGGACACCCTGTTGGATGATTGGAATAAATTCCAAAGTATGCCTTAGAAAGGGAAGACTATACGTCATAGTTTAGAAGGGAAATGATTTATCCAAGTGCTTAATATGGAAATGTTTTGGTGCATATGATGAAGCAAATCAGTATGAATAAAGTCATGATACTGTAAACGCTTTCTGATGTACCTGTCAAACTAGTGATAGTATTTTAATGAAACTGCATGACTTCTGTTAAATGAATGGGATTTTTTTAATGCTATTAATTTTTGTTTTTATTTTGCAGATAATGAAGAGCATTTTAAGAGATGCAATCTCTTTGAAAAATGGATCAAACTCTTGAACTCATAGCATACTAGATGTTTGTAAATAAACTTAAGATATGAATGCTTAATGCCTCTTTTCTGAAATGAGGAATGTGACAATTGAGCATTTGAATGGAAAAACAAGCAGTTGCTTACTTTTTTATGTGGATAATATTCTAGTATCAGTTTCTTAAGAACTGTGTGAGTTAGCCTGTTTCGTGGTCTTAAATACTGAGATTTTATTTAATTTTAGATTCCTAGATCACGGCATTGTTGGTAATTTATGTTATAAAAGAGAAATACAAATTGGACTTTGATTGTCCTATAATTCTTTTTTTAATTTAAAGGGAGAAAAAAGATATACTTTTAGTCTTCCCCTTTACTTTGACAGTGTAAATTGATTTTTCTCCATGCGTGATTGATTAATCATGAAGAAAACCAGTAGTGTGTACAGATTGAAGTTCTGGTTAATCAGGTTTTTAAGAGCTTCGATTTTTTTTTTTTTTTCTTCTAGGCCTATAACCTAAAACTGAAATTTTTACCTCAGTAGATGTACTAGTGACCAGTATTAGTCTTGTTTAAACTGAAAAAGAATATTTGCAATGGAATATAATAGCATGTAAGATATAATATAGGAAATATTCCCAGTGTATTATGGAGCTTTGACTGTAGTATGCCCTAGTAGAAATGAGGTAAAAGATTGCTCTGATTTGCAGTTGTATCTGTGAAACAAATTTATATTCTAAATAGTGAAGTGCTGCTTACCATTTAAAATATGATGACGTAGTTCCTAGGACTTTGTGTAAAACAGAGAGTAGTAATTAGCTACTGAATATTTCAATCCCACATTGGTCACTATTGAAATACTACTTGTGTTGGAAGAATACTGTAAAACAGATTGCAAACTGGTGATTGGTTTAGCCTCTAATCTTTTTGGTGAGAGAGTGCTACATTGTTTTTAAACTAACATTTAAATACCAGAATATTCACATAAAAGTGTTTCTGGATGCTTGAAAAATTGCTCTAGATGCTTCTACATCCCTCATGGGACAAAATAGCTGCTAATGCCACACCTTACCATAACATTAGATTTCCTATATGACTTCCTGTAAAACTAATTTGCTAGAACCTTGAATTTTGGCTTTTCTCTCTGCTTATGTGCTAGAGCCTATTTTTAGACTCTCCAACAATCACCTGACAACTACTTAAATATGGATACAACCTTAGTCAATATGACTGCCCAGATATTCCCTGCACTTGTATGTCATCATTTTTTGAATGTCCAATGATGAATTGGGTGTCATCATGTGTTTTTTCTATGGAACATTAAGGTTTTCCATTTTCAGAAAAGGAAGCAGAAGAAAATTTAGGGTTTGTAAAATGATATAGTTTTCCATTTTTTGGAAATGGAGATAGTGCTTACTTCGTTGGATTGTTTTGAGATCCAGTGAGCTATAAAAACATTTTCTGACAAATCTTAAATGAGTATGTTTTTTTTTTTTTCTGGTTTGAAATACATTAGGAATCAAAAGTAATAGTAGTGGGTAGCCAGATCTAGGTAAAAAAGTGCTTGAGGGATATGCATAAGTGAGAAAAAAACATCCCCTGCTTCTATACCCATAAAAAGGCTTCAACAGGCTAGCTCTAGTATGTTGTGAGTGGTAGAGGCCAGACAACTGTTTAGTTTCTGTATGAGGGTTCCCCAGAGGAATGGATACAACAGGGTGCCTGCGGAGAGGGATTTAAGTCTCATGCAATTATGGAGGGTTAATGAGCCCAAAATCTGGGTATTCCAGCAGGCTCGAGAGCCAGGAAAGAATCTAAAGGCAGTCTACTGGCATAATTCCTCCTTGGAAGTCAGTCTTTGTTCATTAAGGCCTTTAACCGATTGAATGAGGTTCACCCACAATATGGAGAGAAATCTGCTTACTCAAAAGGCCTCCAATTTAAATGATCTCAATTCGAAAAACAGCTTCACAGAAATACCTAGAACATTGACCAAATGTTTGGATGTCTACTGTACATGCCAAGTTGACATGAAATGAGCTGTAACAATTTCACATAGGCATGTGACTAGTGTAATATTTTGGAAGGTGTTTTTTTGTTTTTTATTTTATGGAAGCTAGTTTTTAAGTATTGGCTAAAAATTTTAAAAACCAGCACAGGGGGGGAAAAATGACTGTAATTTCATACCCTAGTTTTTACAAATTTAGACTGACACTTAAAACCACAAGGTTCCCCCAAAATACAAATTGTCTTGAAAATTACACCGGATCAACCCACACATACCTAATGTAAAATTAAGCAAGGCCAAGTAAAATTTGTAGCTTTTGCAGATGCTTCCCTTACCATAATATCTGAATAGGGATTTTAGTCAGAACGTAGAATTCACTAAGAGAAGCCACTGTCATCGCTTCCATAATTATGGACATGCTAAAGGAAGCAAAAGTACTGAGTATAATAGAACTTAATGTGGCCTCAGGACTAAGATTCAAAACCAGGCTTGACACAGTCATCGGCTGCAATAATCTGTACCTTACTTTCTTTGTATGTCAAATAGACTAACAATAGTTGTGAGCATTTAAAAAAGAATGCCTAAATTTAGGCAAATTTCTTTAGGCTGCAATTGAACTAGACAAGTGAGATAGAGAAACTAATAGGCATTGTGTAGGCAAGCCATTCTGCAATAGTTACAGATTGGTATTTCCAGTCACCCAAGCTACAGTACTAACCAACTGTCCAGCAGACACTTCAACCTTACCACCTCCAAAAGTGATGCCAGAGTGGTGCTAAAGAGCTAGTATGATAACACAATAAGCTATCACCTCCTTGCCCTGGTGTTAAGTCGCTTCCCCATGGTTTCAGCCACACAGCACTGACTATTGTGTACCACCTCCTTGCCTTAGCTCAAGTGCCCCCTTTTCTGTAAAGCCTGCCTTTGCTCCTTTCTCCCCATTATCCCTTACACACTACACATAAGTCTGGAGCACCCTGGTAAACAGCCTTATAATTAAGCATGTACTGTAATTACTAATTTTCTTACCTATCTGCCTTACTAGATTATGATCTTTCTGTGACCAGAGGCTTTTATTCACGTGTCCTGCATCTGTAATTTAGTGAGTGATCAAATGAACATTTATTGAAAGGGTTATTAAAGCCAAGAATGACAAAATTGCATAAAAAGCAAGTTATTGGCCTCATACACCAAAATATATGTTTCAGTGTTTTATAAGAATGAATTTTTCCTACGTAATTGGCTGAGTTGGATTCTGCAACCAAAAGTGTAAATGTATTGAAATTACCCAATGGTTCTGAAAATTCAATAAGATTAACAGTTCATTCCAAAATGTTAGCTGTGTCATTTGAACACTATTCCATCTGATATTTTTCTTCTTTGCAGACAAACTTTGTTGATGATGGAAAGTGTGTGTTGATTTACAGTCTGGCAATAGTTCTTTATCTTGTTTCAAACCAGCATTTGGAGAAGCACTTAAAGAATTAGAGAATTTTTTTTTTTTTTTATCTTGTGTAACAAAAGATAGAACTCAGGAATTTAAGGGCTTTCCATCTTCGTCAGCCTGTTTTTCCTAAACAATTTCTTTCATTGTCGTAAGTTGGCTGCTACAGTTCCAGGCATCCCACAGACTTTATAAATGTCCAACAAGAAAAATTACTGTCTCAAGTATTTTTTAAGAATGAAGAAAGTTTTCCTTCAGACTATCCCTCGCCAGTCATTGGCCAGAAGACTCATAAATCCACTTCTAAATACAACACTAGTAAGAAGAATGGCATGACAGTGATTAAATTTGACCAATTAGTATTTTCTCACAAGTCTTAATGTGAGCAAAGTGGATGCTGGAGCATATCAGGATTCTATCAGGGAAGAAAAAGTGGCTATTGGGTATGAAAACATTCTTGCTGCAACTATTCTATATACTAAGAAGATGGACCCAAATACCATAAAATGTAATAAGCTTTCATTTTAGTGTATCCAATAAATAAAGTCTTTAGTATAACTTCAGAATATGCTAGTTATAGAACAGAGGAGAAATATGCTGCTTTTCTGTCTCAATAGAAAATATAGTAATTGAAGTTTTTACATAATTTATATTCTACCCACATCAAAATATTTTTTAAAACTTTATTATTAAATTATATTTTGTTCTCATAGCTATTGTAATTTTAAAGACCGGGGGAAAATAGCCACTTTCTCTATATATGTCTACATTAATACAGTGAAGATCATTTAGTGAGTGTCTAATTCAAATACAGTTGATTTTGGAGAGAGTTCTTGAACTCATACTTGAATATAGGAACAAGAGATCTGGTTCCTTCCCTAACCTGGTATAGGAGTCATTAAGGCTTTGCATAAATATGACAATTCTACTTCTGAACACATGGCAGGATTAAACTCTCATCTACTTTGGCAATGAAAAAATGAACAGAAGTGATATATATTACTTCTACATGTAAGCTTTAAAAAGCAGTGCACCATTCACCAAATTCCCTTCCTCCTGCTACAGGAATGCAGTTTTGAGTAGCTATGCCATTTCCACCTTATTCTCATTTTCATGTACCCCACTCATCCATTGGGAACCTTCATAAAAATTAGAAAATGAGTCTCTTCTTCCAGGTGGACACAGCATCATGCCAGAGCACACTTGCTGTCTTGTCCAGTCACCTTTATAACATTGAAAAACAGTACAACTCTGTCATATTCCTACATAATCATCTCAAATTTAAATTTTTCTGATTATTACTACTAAAATTCACTCACTTCCTAATTTTCCCAGATCTGACAAAAGGTAGAATCATAATAATTATCCTGGATTTTAATAGGGCTCTATATTTCTTAAAATAAGTATTGTGTGTTTGCTGGATTTCAAAACTGAGTGCTATGCTTGGCAAATATTATGCTTTCAACATGTACATTTGAATAGAGACAAGGACGAATACTAATCAAATATAACAGCATTTCCAAGTATAATGAGGAACCAGTCTAGAAAGTTCTCTGGCTGATGCCTAACTTTCTGAGGAGGAATAAGAGATGATTGTTAAATACCAATGTATTGATAAATTTATCAGGCTTACATTTAATCCTAATTTGCCTAATATTAACAAAATTCCTCATGTATTGAGAACAATTCTATCCCATCTATGAAACTACCTGGTGTAAAATCTCTATCCATCTTCCAGCCCTCATGCTAACTACCAAAATAACTGTACTTTTCCCGGAGAGGGCATATATTAAGTTGAACCATATGAAATTCCCAAGATTTCACTTTTTTTTTACCTACAGGATGGCAATTTCTGATGGTTCAATAATCGTAGTTTCCCTTTTCAGCTACTGGACCACTCACAGAGTTCCTTTCTTCCATAAATGTACCTGTTTGGGGAAGCTATGAATTTTATCAACACCAGATACTGCCTTAAGATGGTTGCATACACTCAGTGTAGCAGAACTAATTCTGTTTTACCATTATTTCATTATCAATTACAGAAAAAGAAGTCTGAAATTCACAAATTTTGCATTTTCCCTAACAGTCTGCACTATTGCTAACGCAGCTCCCCATTACAGTACCAAAAATACTTTCAATGCACTGTAGAGTGAGCTTACAGCAAGACTCGGGCTTGCAATGTTTTCCATTGTGAAATTTAATTATCTGGATTTTAGAATATTTCCAGGTTATCATAGAAAAAAAGGAAATGTCCTAAACCTCAGTCTCCCCACATGTCCTCCAAAAAGCCATACTGGACTGGTCGCGTTGGCTCACGCCTGTAATCCTAACACTCTGGGAGGCCGAGGTGGGTGGATTGTTTGAGCTCAGGAGTTCGAGACCAGCCTGAGCAAGAGCGAGACCCCGTCTCTATAAAAAAAATAATTAATAAAAAAAAGAAGTCAAAAAGCCATACTGGAATGGTCAAGGAAAGCAAATTCTCTTATAACCTATGCCATTAATGTAACTGGGAAACATTTTAAATTACCTGTCAATGGGAAAATAAAAACTGAGACCATCAAAATCTTGTCTAGAACCTATACCCAATGGTAGTCTTAAGTAGAGATGAGAGTAAGGGAAGATGAATGAAGGATGTAGGTAGGGAGAATGACGATAATGAAAGACAAACGAGATCACTCTCAAAAACCCAGTACCACTCAGAGTAAGAAAATACTGAGAATCAGCTTGAGCTCTTGTAGATCAGAGCAGTGACTACGGGAAATTGAAAGAAAGGGACCTGAAAATGAACAGAACCCAAGGCAAGGGTTTCAGAATGGCATCACTTCCAAGTAAATGCAAGTGTGAGGGAGATGGTGCCCTTGGAGGCTTGGTGGTAAAAGAAGGGGGAAAAAAGCAAGAGAGGGAAATGAATGTAAAAATGAAAAAGAGAGTCACAAAAATCAGAAGACACACTGAGTTTCCCCATCAAGACAAGTGCAGCATTGGTTAAAGAAGAGAGTGCCTTTGAACTAAGAAACCTAGTCATCCTCCTCAAACTCTCGAATACAATTTAATAATAACTGTATTATTAGTATAGGAAAAAAATATATCAAAGCAAATATATGACACATGACATTCATGTAAAGTTATCATAAGAAGAAAATAGAAATTATATAATATTTCATTTCAGGTGATGAAATTTCTGCCCCCAATAAATACCATCCTTGAATCAGAAAAAATTGGTAACACGATCCAATCTGAATTAAATAACCTTAAACAAACATTTACAAATTTTAGGAGAGAAAAGACACCTTGGGTTAGAAATTCAAAAACTTAAGAACAGGAGTGAGGTGGGGAGGAGATGGGAAATCAGTTGACACACAGGGGAAAAATATACATGATAATCTTTGAAATTGCAAAGTGCCTAATGATAGATTTGCCTGAAAATTTATTTAATAAAGAAACTGAAGGAAAGGCATGAAACAGCTAAGAAATAAATACAAAACAAAAACATAAAAAGGTAAAATTTGCATTCAATGAAATGCAAAAATTCTTAAGTCATTATTCAATGAATGTAGACAAATGTATATGCCTGTATAATGTAAACTCCTATTAAGATTCAGAACATTACCTCAACCCTAGAAAGTTCCCTCATGTCCCTTTCCAGTCATTCCTTGTCTGCATTTCCCAGAAATAACGAACGTTCTGATTATTTTCATCATAGACTACTTCGTTCTAGAACTTCATATTGTACATAATTTTTGTCAAGTTTCAGAGCATAAAGATGCTTTACGTGTGCCTATTAAACTATGTTACTTTAGGAAATGTGAATATGAGTTCTAGCATTGTCGAAGCACTTCCCAGAGAAAGTGTGCCCTAAGAAGTTACTGATTATAGGGTATTATACAATGGAAGAACTGTGGAATATGGAGTAAGAGAATAGATGGAGTGAAAGAACAAGCAGCATCAGGTGAGGTGAGATTTTTTTTCTCAAAAGTATCTTAAGTAGCATTAGAGAAAAGACAAAAAAGGATTGACAGCGATTAAAAAAATGAAGTATTCTTGAAGGCACCTACTGCATATTTACGTTTTGTATCTCTAGTACCGAACACAGTCTCTGGCAAATAGTAAGTACTCAATAAATGTGGAAGTGAAATTGAAAGAAAGATCATGCCAAGTATAGAGCCAGGATGCACAGCTGAAGATAGGAAAATAGGTAAGTATGGAAGTATGAAGAGGCCCTTGGCTTAATTGAGTGCCCTAATTGATAGACTTGTGTGTGGCAAAGAGGAAAGGTCATGGGGAGGGCGTGAGTTGATGTGATGACGTAAGGTCTAGGATTGATGGTGGACTTCAGCCACTTACAATTTGGAGCATATGGGTGATAAGAGAAATATTATATTTGCAACCGCCTGCCTGACAGCCTAGCAAGAGAAATTGTGGAAAAAAAGAATAACCAGGAAGAAGTAACCTGAGAATGGGGAAATGAGGGTTCAATCAGATTAGATCATTATTCACTTTAAGAGATATTTGAAAATCAAAATGCAGGAAAATAATGCTTTCTCTCGCCCCTAATTGGCCTCTTTCAGCAATGGGTTTGTTGTATTTGTGTACTTTATCAGATACTTTGGCAATTGTATTATATTGTGTACATGTGCAAAACACAAAAACTAGATCTTTATATAGTGACTCAGAAAAAAATGAGAGTAGAAAATTCTTCAGTGGGCTAGCCAATGGGAAAAGTATTTTGGATTCTCTATCTTTACAGTTAATTTAATTCTGGTCTTAAAATCTAAATACCTCTACATTCTAAGACCTGTGGTAAAGTCTTTTGATGTCTTGAATACTTCATACTTTCTCTGGCATTATAAAATAACTTTATAGTATAGTTAATCAAATGACAGTAAGAGGCAGTACTCTACAGAGAGCCCATTTTAATATTTAATAAGATGAATGCTGAACTCTAAAGTTGAAGGTGGCTTCACTCGCATATGTACATAGAATGTCAGTACTACATCAGAGCAGCAACTGTCAGCCCAGAACTCTATGTGCCCTGCCCAAGGAGTTGCTTGACAAAGACATATATTCATTTCACTGAATATCTATTTAATTCCTATGTTTAAGATACTATAGTGGCCTTTGAGAAAAACACTAAGAGAAATATTCTCCACCTTTCAGGAGTGCAGAAACCCAGCACAAGACAGATGCTTACACACATAAACTGAATACAAGTTAAGATACAATAATTTCTGGAAAAGTGGCTCATAATAGAGCAATGTGAGCATGGGATGGGGGTGGGAAGGCTGGAAGTTTAGGATATATGAAACAATATTTTGGAGTCCAGGTCTTGAGGGATGGGCAGAATTTGAATTTGTAGATATGTATATGTAGAGTATACATTCTAAATGTATATACACATATATATAGGAGAGAGAAAGAGAGATGAATTGTGTAGATACAGTTATTTATAGGAAGTTTCTTAAGCACTCTCCTTTAATGCATAAGGTAAACATTTATTTTAGAGATGGTTTAAAGCAAAGCAAAGAGATACTATTATTTTGATATATAAATTAAATCTAAAAATCTGGAACACTAAGCCACTAAGCTCTGGCTGTTATGACAACCTCTTTTGTACAGTGTACAAGTAATAATGATAGACTTCAAAATATCATATTGTTAGGAGTCTTCATTAAAACAAAACTTTGGACCTCAGTGCCCTGGAGTCAAATCAATCATCAATTTGCAAATGTGAAAAACTTTCCAAGCAACAAACTAAACTAACATGTTAAAAGAATTTTAAAAGGCTAAGATTCAGCTGTTAAAATGCAACCTATGAGAAACAAAAAATGATTGTTAAAAAGGAATAGACAGAAGTGTTGGCAATTTAGAAACAGTTTTCAGCCATATGTTACAGTTTTCTGTGGTCATAGAACTATAAATGTATTTATATACATATATCCTTGATTTACCCTCAAGGATACTTTAGTCAAATACTTAAGTCTTTTAATCTTTGTGTATACACACACACACACACACACACACACACACACACATATATATATATACATATTTATGTATGCATGGATACATAAGCACATCATAATCATTTTAAGAGAATGAACATGAAAATTAATGTTTGATCTTATGGACACATTGAAAGTTTCCTGCAGAAGGGAAACTATGGCCTAAAACTTAATGATTGTTACTACCCTTAGAATATTTTAAAGACTCACCAGTGAGCCATTTCAATGTTTCATTGTTGTGGACCCTTCATGAAACAATGGGCATTTTATAAAGGGGTCTATACCAATATGACGAATGCATGGGAGCAGAGACTGTACCTTCAGTTTTAAACATTCAATTTTTTTTTTATTTCATTTGCGTGGAGTAACCCAAATTGGTATATACATAATGTGCACTCACCTTCTCAGGAAGAAAATTTTCTGAAGAGACTAAGTTAATATAAAAAGTGTGTTGTTATAGTCAAAGAAATTAAATTGAAAAACATGGAATTTTTTGATATCAAATGACAAAGTACAATATACTTGCTTTTAATATTCAGAATCAACTAAAATGTATTAAGAAATAACTGCTAAATTTTGGATCTTCCACATACCACCTAATGTGTCCTTCACCATAGTGCAGGATATTAATTTTTTTGTAAACATTGTGCAGTTACCTAAGGTGTTATTGTGTTTACTGAGATGGAAACATTCAGATCACAATATATTTTGTCACCTATTAGTGTTATTGCTGATCCTCTTTCACTCACTTGATTTTAAAACTGGCTATTGTTCCTAATGGTGTGTGTATGTGTGTGTGTTTGTATGTGTGCTTAGTGTTTCCACAGAGGCTTAATCTCTTCAGGATGCTCTGCCGGCAGTAGGTTCTGCAAAGGATTAGCTAAAGTGCGTCTAATGAAGCTATGAACCACAGCAAGTGAGCATATTAATGAAAGCTAAATATACAACTCATTTTAGTCTTTTTAAAACTATTGTTATATAGTGTCTTTTCATGTTTTCTTTCTGTGAGAGTTAAGAATATGAGAGGACTGGTGACATTTCACAAAGAGGAAAATTGGGAAATATTTAGGCAAGAATATAGTAGCACTGTTAAACTATTGATTTTAAAATTCAAAACAGCACTATGGCATAAGTACTTATCATTCATTCATTCAGAAAATATTTATTGAGCACCTACTTGGTTCAATGCACTGTTTCAAGAGCTTGATACACTTCAGTGAACACAACAGAACAAAATCCCTGCCTTTGTCAAGTTTATATACTAAAAAGGGAAAGAGCGATTATATAATAAGCATAATAGGTAAATTATATGGTACCTTAGGAGACGGAGTGCTATTGAAAAAAATAGAACTAGAAAAGAGGGACAGTGTGTAGGGTTGGGAGAGATAGATTGTAATTCTAAATATAATAATTACCCTGATCTGATCATTATACACTCTATATAACAAAATATCACTATATACCTCATAAAAATGTATAATTATTGTATTAATTAAAATAAAATAAATAGAAATGTAGGCCTCATTAAGAAGTTAATATTTCAGTAAAATCTTGCAATGTCTGAGGGAAGATCCATTCTAAGGCAAGGGAACAGTGAAAAAGATTAAAGTGGCTAGAGCACAGCAATGAGATACAGCCTAGTAAGAGCTTGGTCACTGGGGACTGGATCAAGTAGAGCCTTGTAAGCCTTTGTAAGGACCTTGGCTTTTACCCTGAATGAGAAGGGGTATCAATGGAGGATTTAGAGGAGAGGAAGTATAAATGTAAAATTCAAAATCTGATTTAAATTTTAAAAGATTCACTGTGTCTGCTGCATTGAGAACACAGACACCAGGGAGTGAGATTGAAAGCAGGAGGCAAAGGAGAAGTATATTTCAGTATTCAGACAAAGGATAGTAGGACCTTGAGCCAACATGGACATACTTTATATTAGTCTGTGTTCTCCAGATAAACAGACCCAATTGGAGATATCGATCTATCTGTCTATCGATCGATCAACATGGGGAGAGAGCGGGAGACAGGGAGGGACAGCGAATGGAGAAGACTTACCATGAGGAATTGGCTTATGTGATTATGGAGACTGAGAAGTCTAAGATCTGTAGTTAGCAAGCTGGTGACCCAGGAGAGCTGATGGTATAGGTCTAGTTCCAGCTGGAGTCTAAAGGCCTGAGAACCAGAAAACGGATGGTGGAGTTCCAGTCCAAGTCTGAGTCTGAAGGCAGGAGGAGACTGATGTACCAGTTCAATGACAGTCAAGCAGGGAAAAAGAATTGTTTCTTACTCAGCTTTTTATTCTACTTAGGCATTCAACAGATTGGATGAGTCCCACTGACATGTGGGAGGGAGTATGCTTTACTCAGTCTACTGATTCAAATGTTAATCTTATCCAGAATTACCCTAACAGAAACACTTCAGAATAATTTTTAACCAAATATCTGGGTACTACATGGCCTAGTCAAGTTGATGTATGCAATTAACCATTAGATATTTTGCAAGTAGAGGTAATAGGATTTCCTGACAAGGATTTGCTGGCAAATTAGTTATTAATGAGTAAGAGAAAGAGAGAGGTCAAGGATGTTTCTCCTCACTTTACATAATAAGAAACTGTGTCTAAGAAATTATCCAGGTATGCCCAAAGACAGGTACCTATTAGATGACATATGAACATTTGAACTCAGGCCTGGTTCAAGCCACAGAAGCTTTTAATCACTTCATTGGGTGGGAAAGGAGGCAAAAAGATGCTGTAGGATCAACCATTCCTCTCCAAAATAAGTATTTATTTTTTATATAGCTTCTCTTATTTGTGTTTCTACACCTTTGAATTCTCCCTCATTTCTCTAGATTTTTGCCTCTAAATCATTTAAATTTTCATTCTATTCATTTTCAACATATTATTTTGTACTTGAATCCTTATTGAGTCTAAGATAAATGCTCTTGTTTTGAGCCAGACCTGTGCCAATAACATAATTATGATCAAAAACCAAGTTGAGCCATTGAAAGAGGCTCTATCAGAAGACTTACAAAGCAAAAAGCTTCTTACTTGTTTTCAATTTTTGATATGGAAATTAGTATGTGCTTGTCATTCATAAGCATATTGTTTATATATCATTTAAATTCACAATGCCTACAAATACTTTAATTATACCACTATTAAGAGCTGGAAAATTATAACTAGTCATGCTTCAGATATTCACCCCCAGATGTCAAATTAAATTACAGATGTGGAAAAACCAAACACCACATGAAATTCCAGGATGATATACACAATTGATATAGCAAATACAGTCATCACTTTTTACCTCAGTTTTTTTAAGATGTGAATTTTATTGGAGGGAAGAATTATTTTTCTTATTTTCATCATTTTACAAATCTCAAAGCAGAATGTTAAGTTTTTAAAGGCAGACCCCTGTGGCTCTGTGTTAATGAGTTAAATTCAAGAAAAAAAGACTTAAGCTATGGATAAAGTTCATGTTATTTTATATCATGTTCTGCTAGGCTTCCTGTTTACAGAAGAAAGAACCTTTGCTGCATGGTACACCAAAGATTTATATTCATTAAACCCTAGTTCCTCAAGAGAATTTCAGATTCCCCTTGAAAACTGGATTACAATTTACATTTAGAAAGATTTTGTAGGTGATATTTAAATCTCTATTTAATTTCACTTAATGAAGTAATAATATAACCTCAGTTTGGGAGCTTTACTTTAGCCTTTAAAAGGAAAAATTAGAAGTTTCTTTTGGTCTTCTAAATACTAAGTCCAATTTGTCAACAGTTTGAATGACAACTTCTGCAAATCATTACTAGAGAAAAGTATGGTGAAAGTGACAGCAGAAGCCAAGCCTGGGAGGTATTTGTCCCCCTAAGGCACATTCTGAGCCAGGTCTATGTAGTTTAGTTGCTTTAAGTTATCATACTAAGATTGAGTCAGACTCTAAGGAGTTAGAGTCCCCAGCTTCTTACAGATACTATGGCTTGTTTAGAATTCATTCTAAGGAAGTTCCTTTTCTTCACTACAGACTTGTCACTGCTGCTTTGAGCCTCTCTTACATTTGAACATATCAGACACTTGTTAAATACATTCAGATTGACACATAGACACTTTTGGATAACAAGGCCTCTATTATGGTTTCAATGTCGCCTCTAAAACTCATATTGAAATATAATTGCTCTTGAAATGGTATTAAGCGGTGGGACATTTGAGAAGCAATTAGGTCATGAGAGCTTCACTCTCACGAATAGATTAATGCCTTTATTTCAAGAGTGGATTAGTTATTACAAGAGGCCCCATTTTTCTCTTTGCCCTTCTGCCTTCCACCATGGGCTAACCACAGCACAAAGGCCCTCACCAGATGCTGGTGCCATGCTCTTGGACTTCCCAGCCTCAAGAACTGGGAGCCAAATAAATTTCTTTTTGTTATAAATTACCTAGTCTGTCATGTTCTGTTATGACAGCACACACACACACACACAAAAAAAAAACCCAAGACAGACTTCAAAGTCATTGGCATGTTCTTGGATGAATACAATACCAAATCCTTGGCCTGACAGTTTTAGACCTTAAAAATAGATATGCAGGCTACCTTTCAGGATCATCTTTCATTATGTTCATTTAGATACCCTCTTCTTTAGCAAAATTTGTTTGATTCTTTCCCCTCTACTAATCGAGGAAGGCTAAACCATAATAAGTATGCAAAAATAAAACTTCCTTGGATTTCATGGAAAAGCCTAGCCACAGAAATGTGTGTGCTATAAGGTTAGAGACAGTTTCTTTTCATTTTGCTTACAAATATGTTCACATACCATAAAAATGGGTTCTGTAGTCCTTTGCCTAGG
Organism: Avahi laniger; assembly: GCA_963575035.1. Lineage (NCBI taxonomy): Eukaryota > Metazoa > Chordata > Mammalia > Primates > Indriidae > Avahi > Avahi laniger. The sequence goes on from CAUYSK010102901.1 coordinate 35,247, forward strand.
TAATCACTCTAATCTGGAAGAATAATAAAACTTCTCTTATCTTCCAAAAAGGTCAAACAGTTAGAGCCTAGAATAGATGCCTAGTCTAAGCTCTAAGCTTAGGTACCTGAGTCCATTTAGAGTTGCTATGACAGAATACCTGAGACTGGGTAGTTTATATAGAAAAGAGGTTTATTTTGTGCATGGTTCTTATGGTTGGAAAGTTCAAGATTGGGTGTCTGCATCTGGTGAGGGTCTCAGGCTGCTTCAGTTCATGGAAGAAAATGGCAGGGGGTGCTGAAGTATGCAGAAATCACATGGTAAGAAAGAAAGTATGGGAGGGGGGAAGGTGCCAGGAATTTTTTAACAACCAGCTCTGAGGGGAACTAATAGAATGAGAATTCACCTCTGAGGGAGGGTATTAATCTATTCATGAGGGATCCAACCCCATAACCCAAATACCTACCACTAGGCCGCACCTCCCAACATTGCCACAGTGGGGATCAAATTCCAACATGAGGTTTGGTGGAGACAACCATCCAAACTATAACATATGTCAAAAAGAGATGAAGCTCCAGAAATTGGAGACCTCTCTAGATAGGGTAGGTTTTAAAAGTTGAGATATGCATGGGATATCTGGCTCCTGGAGAGGTTTTATTTGCTTATCAAAGCATTGAAGTAAGGTGGAGGCCTTCTCAAGAGGAAAGTGTGACAGCTGCCTCCTTCTTTATAAGCAGGGAAAAACTATGTTTCCCTGGTCATTGATGTAGGCCAACTGACCTGGCTTTCATTATGCTGCCGTAGAGGTAAAGAGTAGGGCAAAGAAGATCCATTGCACTTATTTTCTATGATGAATTGACTAAGAAATCTGTCTCTGACCCAGAAGACCTCGTATATGCATTCAGGATAAAATGAATAAAGAAGAACATTAAAAATGTAACACTAATGTAAAAAAGTAATCCCAAAGTCAAAACAGTTCAACAAAACAAAGGTTTATTCCACATGATAATTATTCATCAAGTTAGGGAGAGTAGTACAGATATGATTCTTGTTCAAGGACTCAGGATGACAGAGGATTTTCCCTCTTGTGACATCATAACAACAATAAAAATTCTTGGGCTCACTGTATCAGGGAGAGAGAGTATAAGAGAAGCAGTGGAGAAGACACCTGCTTGTAGGCTTCTACCAGAGGAGTTTGCCACTTCTGTTCAACATCATTGGCCAGAACTAATCACATGGCCCTGCTTAAAAATAAGGACACTGGAAAATGTTGGGAAGCATGTGAAAATTTAATGCATGGATATGATCTTTATTATATTTTTGCTTCTGTTCACATGATCCCACATCTTTATATTTCTCATGGCAAAGAGGAAAAAGTATTAATCTAAGTGAAGGCTAATCCAAGAGCTTTACTTCTCTCCCTACTTCAATTCTCTGGTTTTTCTACTATCAATGCCTTAACATACAATATATTTTTCACTCCCTGTCAAGCCCTGTTCACACATTTGGAATACAAACAGTATTACTGAAGGACTGCCATTGAGTTACAAATCTAGAAAAACATTAGTGATCGCAAAGTCCAAGAATGGTATCTTAGTTCCTTTAGGCTACTATAACAAATACCTTAAACTGGGTAATTTATAAATAATAGCCATTTATTGCTCATCGTTCTGGAAGCTGGGAAGTTCAAGATCAAAGCACCGGAAGATTCAGTGTCTGTTGAGGATTTGTTTCTCATGGAGGACCTCTTATGTGTCCCCACACAGCAGAATGAGCAGATAGGCTCCCTCAATTCTGTTTTATAAGAGCACTAATCTCATTCACAAGGGAAGACCCCTCATGGTCTAATCACCTCCCAAAGACCTCACCTTACTACCAACACCTTGAGGGTTAGGTTTCAACATATGAATTTTCGGGGACACAAGCCTTCAGACCATAGCAGATGGTTTAAAAGTTTTGTTCGTATCATACTTCTTTACCATGTTGCTGCTTATTCTCTACCCAATGTGAATGTGGTTTTGCATTCTCTCTGCCACTTCTGTGAGGGTTGACTATAAACTGACTCTGGTCTCTATTTTTGCAAAAATAGTTCTTGACAGAGGAGAAGCACATAGAAGTCTGTTTGCCCAGCCTAATAGTCAGATAATATGATTTGTAATTATTTGATGTTTTTCTCACTAGAAATTAGAACTGGCACCATAAGATGCATTCTAATGAGAAAGATCAAAAGTTCAGAAATATCATTTGAGACTACTAAGATATGCAAAAAAAAAATGGAAATCTTAGTACTTACTCTCACATTGGATATTTGTAATATGCTTGCTCGTGCAGTCGATTTTCATTATTCACAGTAATTATGCTCTATAAAGTTGCAGCAAACACTGAATTAGTAAATACTAAATCACTGCTCCTAGGGGAAATATAGGGTTAGTTTTCTGCAAGCCCTTGTTCACAACATTTTTATCAATGGATCATTGTGTCTTTATGTGTGTTTCTGTTTAAAGACACCTTATTTAATGTTCATCATTGATCCGTTCACATCAGATTCAAGGCCAACAGTGCTACAACCCATGCCTAAACAAAGTTTATCTATCAAATATATTTCTCCTGTAAGATATTTCACAGCCTTCCTGCATTTAGCAACATTAGACAGACTTTAGCACTAAGCTTGAGGGCTATGTTAAACAGCAAAATTACCAAGAAAAACCACAAAAATGCAAAATATGTAGCACTAAATAGATTGCAAAAAGGGTATTTGTTTACAGTATGAGATTTGAAACAAGAATGCCAAGTGTCACCTTGTTCGACTGGGAACATGCACATGATGCAACTCTAAGTTTTTGCCATTTTTTCATGTCCATGAATGACTGCAGAAATGCAGTGAGTATTGATTTGGGGGTCACAAATAAACTTTTCTGAATAGATAAATTCACAAATACAGAATTGGCAGATAATGAGAATTGACTGTATTTGCAAAGAGACTAAAAATGAAATAAGCACCACATCACCGGATGGTAGCCATGTTTTTCTTTCTCATTGAAGTTATTTAAGCAAAAACTAAACAACGTTGGTGGGACGTTTTGTGGAACCAGTTAAAACATGGGAGAAATTCAAGGACTAGATGAGTTTTAAAGTCCCTATGAACACTGAGATTTTATGACTTTGTGGAGATCATACACTAGAATATTAAAAAATATTTTTCATAATTAGCTAAGGTCTTAAATGTCATAAAATTATAATACAACTTTTTAAATGCAATAAATGCCTTCTGACAATGTCTTAAATATTGTTTTGATTGTCAAAAAAATAAGTCCTAAGATAATGGGAGACTTATCTCAAACACAGATATGCACACACACACACATACAAATCTCTATGTAATATACACTAAAGCATTTAGATTATGTCAAATTTACATAATCAAATGAATATGTTCTTTCCAATATTTTCCCTTGGAGAGCTGAGCTAAGTATCTTTTGCAGTATTGCTGCCATGGTCTAAAAATTTTCTTTGTTTGTAAAGTCTTCGAATTAGTTAAAATCAGTTTCTAAATTACACAAAAAATCAGTCTCCCTACTTTATATTACCTTCCTTTGAACTCAAAATGGTACTATCCAGTTTTATTTCTTATCAGAGTCCTATCATACTTAGTTTTTCATGGCTTCCTATTCTAAAATTCAAATCTGCAACTCATGTTGAAGATTTGCCTCATATAAAAGCTATTTAAAACACAATTCTGAGTGTGTACATATACATTGTCTTCACTGAGGGCAGAAATGATGATTTTGTGTCTCCCACTTACTTCATCCTCACTGTCTTATGTACTGCTTACTACAGAGTAGGTACTCAATGAGTATCTGTTAAACAAAAAAAAGAAGGAACAAAATAACTCAAGTTATATATGAGATGGATACAATTAAATATGGAAATATGTCACCTGAGCATATATGTTCATTAAACAGAAGGATATCTTTCTCCTATGGTGGTGGAAGTTTCTTACTTGCCATTTTTTAACCATTCCTATTACTGTCCTAAATATCATTGCAGAGGAAAAAGTCTAAGTTTCAGTCAGACTTTTGTTGGTGTGGCAGATTGTATTATCCAAAGTTGAATACATCAATATATACCCTATATCACATTCTTACAATGTGGTATTAACATTCTTCCATTAAATGGTGTCATCTGTGTTTCTTCTCCTTTGAAGCTGAGCAGAAATTTTTAACTGACTCCATCAACAAATGTGGTAGAAAGCAAAGTCATAAAAAGTGGTATAGATTCTAGCTGGCTCTTTCTCTCTCAGAATACACACTCTTTGGGATGCCTGAGTTGATATATAAGAAACCTGGCTACCCTCAAGTTGCATTGCTAAAGAGATCATGTAAATCAAAAAGAGATGGAGAAAGATGTCCAGACAGCCCCAGCAGTTTCAGTCCCCAGCTGTTTGAATCGTCCCAGATCAGATGCCCATAATGTGAGTGAAGAAATTTGGGATATGACTCAGCCACAGCCATCTAGCTGCAACCTCCTGAGAGACCTTGAGCCAGAACTTCATGGCTGAACTCCTCTTAAATTCCTAACCTGCAAAAATTGAGATAAGTGATTATTTTTATATTAAGACATAAATTTGGGTACAATTTTGTACATAGCCATCATGACTGAAAGAGCTTGGGATAAGCAAAAGAAATGACTACCAAGCTCTAAGATCGGGGGCACCATATGAGATCTCATAGATTTTACTGATTAAAACATCTATCCCTTACCATTATTAATTTTTGGAAAATTCAGTGTTGTATACTCAATTTTCAAGTGGTATTTCTTATGCTCTGTCTTACAATTTGATAATGTAAGCTGTCTGTACTCGTGTGTGTGTGTGTGTGTGTGTGTGTGTGTTTGTAAACCTGAGGGTAAATTTCAAATGAGTATCTTTTTAAGAATATAAATTTGGGGATACAGAAGTACACAATATCCATAAAAGTTAAAATAAAAAGTTTCATGCAATTGAAATCAGACTTGTCTCTTTAATTTCTCAGGTATTTCAAAGAAGTCCATTTTTGCTTCTTTGCACTAGAATGTACTGGATACATTTTGTTTTCTACTCAAGGTTTCTCAGCCCACATATTCCAAGAACATTCTCTTTTAGTATTTTCAAAATCTGTTTCTGATGGGTTATTATCTGAGAGTGGGTTGGTAGTGTTTGATTTAATTCATTTTCTTAACTTGAAAAATAATTTCTTTTCAAATTAAAAGAAAGTACTGCTTTTGCTGCTTTTTAGTTTGTTATAGCAAAATATGCCTCTTATATCCATATTTTACAGTCTATTTTTTTATCAATAATTATCAGTAATCTAGCTAATTCTTTCACTAATTTCTTAACAACCCCGAAAGGAAAAAGAAAATTCATATGGACTAAGTGACAAAAGATTAAAAGTTGCCCAACAGGAAACCCAATTCAGCTCTGAATTTGAGCTGTGAGTTTATGGGGAAGAGATACGGGGTAAAGCCAAACTATCTTTATCTAATTTTAGTTTTGAAAACAATGTCTCCGAGAGTTGCAGACTAGCTGGCAATGTCTGGGTTTGTCTATAAGGCATTTGCTGGATTGAAGGGAAGGTGGCTTCTGCTTCATAGGTGGAGCACCCACCTAAGGACTGTGCATCCAACTGCCTCTGCTGCATATGTGAGGTGGCCAGTTCAGGATTACGACTCCAGTCAGAGCTGGACCGCTGTCTGCAAGCGAGGCACTGGGTAACGGTTTGTCAACCATGTTAGATGTTAGTTACGCTGGTGTAATAAAAGAGCAATATGTCATCTAGCATAAACCTGTTATGGTTTACACGAGGACCATCCTTGAGATTGCAGCAGCTATCGGTAAAGTCTTCTATCACTACCATGTATCTCTATCCAAGCTCTGTGCTTTCCAGAGCTTTGAATTCTGTTGATCAGCTAATACGAAATATGTTAGTCATTATATAGGTAAAAAGTTGGAAATACCCAAAGATGGATCAAATACTATAACAGAATAGAGCTACATGAAAGGAGAATTAAACTCAAAAAATATTCAAAGAAGTGCTTTTGTAAGGAGGACTTTATTTGACTCCTTGTCCTCTACCAAGAAAATGCCTCACCTCCCTCTTTAGACTAGGCCTGACTGCCAGGCCCACTTTGATCAATCTTGCTTTTCTTTTTGAGGAAAAAATAATTTAAATATCCAAAGCCTAGCTTTTTAATATTTAAGGGCAATTTAAGAGATTCTTCAAAGAAATATTTTTATTCTAAGAGCAATTTTACTGTCACCTGCTAAAACTAACATCTACATAAGTTGCAACTCCTAGTTTTCATTTCTAAGATGTCATTTTGAGAGTCCTTTTCTTGGTGTGAATTCTCAGAAATTTTTTCATTCTACCTTTCAATGAAATGCTTACATATTAATTAACATTCAGTAGTAATCTGAATTGGGTTTGCCTTTAGGAAATTTCACAAAACACTTAGACTTTTTTTTTTTTATAATTGCTAATAGTTTATTTTTTTTTTATTATTATTCCAAGGTATTGTGAGGGTACAAACATTCTAGTTACATTTTATGTCTTTGGTCTAGACGTTTTAATGTGTAGAAAGATGTAGAAGAGCCTATAAGAATAAATACAGAAAAAATTTTGAAAAAGTAAATCAGTTAGAAACTGGGAAAACAAGATTTAGTTTTTAAAAAAGAATTTAGAAAATGTACCAAAAAAAATTCAAGAGAGGAAGGGAGTTCAGAATTGGTGGTTCATATTTAGTACCAGCAGTATCTCCTACCTACATTTCCTCAGTTTTCTCCTGCTTAGATCTAAAGTGATTCTGCTGATCAGGATTACAAGCAGAGATACACTAGGAGAACAAAGCAGATGTACGGAAATAGTTTAGGAAGCTAACAAGAGTGAAATAAAGGACCAGTGGTATACAGGTTATATGGTACATTTCTCAAAATTAGAATTTATTATTCTACAATAATAAATTTGGGGAAAAAATCAGAGGACGATGTGTATAAACTGAGGTTAAGCATCTTATATGTGAACTGTCTGATTATATCCTTTGCCCTACTTTTTTTTTTTTTTTGGTTGGGATGTGCACCATTTATCAATTTATAAAGGTTTTTGTCTATTAAGGAAATAAGCTCTTTGTCATACCATTTATGTAAAGCAGACTTAAGTGTTTATCTTAGAATCCTAATGAAAAGAGGAAAATAAAGGTGAAATCAGATTCTATTATAAAGAGAAGGAACTTATTGTTCAGAATAGAAGCCTTTGTTTCCAGTTTCTACTATCTTCTTCTTTTTTTTTTTTTTTCCGGTTAAGAATGAAACTTTCCCTGCAACTCTGTTAGTTTTGGAATTAAAACAATTAATTAAATGGATTTAAAATTAAAGAAAACTTTGCTCTTAATCGGAAATCAATTGGCTTTGGATAGATCAGAAACTAAATGGTAATGGGGCACAATCAAAGTAAATTTCTATGATAAAACTTGTGTCTTCCTTCTCAATCTGATAAAAAAACAACTGTAGGTGAAGACATGCCCGGAAAATACTGCATGTTGTAAAGTACCGACAGCGAAGCCTTAAATTAAACTGCAAGTAAAATCATGTATTTTCAGAGACACACTTTATACCTTCTCTCCCCATCTGTCTCACTTCATTAAATCAGCACAAAGAACTTCAAAATACCATGGCAACTATTTAATAAGAATGACTCAATGTACCTGATCCAATTTTTCTGCAGCTAGATGATAAAAAGGTGAATATAAGAGCATTCAAGATTTTATCCACTCAGGTAACTTTAAGTACCATCTGTAAGCTGAGGTCTCTCAAATCTCCATTTTCAATATTGACATCCCCACTGTGATCCAGCCACATATACAATTAAATGGTTGCAAATTACCAACAATCAGGCCCTTAGATTAAACTATTACTGTGGATAAAAACATGTGCAACCATGAGACCAGCCCAAACCAGGCCTGATCTGTTGATAACAAAATGTCAAGTTATCCTGTAGGTGTAACAGCCCAAACTGCAAGTCATGTATCCTGGGCATGTGCAACAGGAAAAGGTTTGACTTCTAACAACACCCAGAACCAAAGATTCCTCCCCTCAGGAACAAGAAGATGGGATATGACTGAAACCTGAACACTGGAATGCTTTTAGAAGTGAGGAGTTCATTGGATTAGAAGACCTGGAACTAAAATCCACCTTACTGTACATGGTCACATTTGAAGCCCTCCGATCAGACCCTACCACGCCAAAATGCCTAAATCCTTTCCCTTGCCCTCTGAGCCTATAAACTTGCCCCAGACCCAAAATGGGGGACATAGATTGGAGCCCAAGCTCTGTCTCCTTGCTG
>CAUYSK010102902.1:0-36305 GCA_963575035.1 Avahi laniger
TGTAGTCCCAGCTTCTTGGGAGGTTGAGACAGTAGGATTGCTTGAGTCCAGGAGTTTGAGGTTGCTGTGAGCTAGGCTGACGCCACGGCACTCACTCCAGGCAAGAGAGTGAGACTCTGTCTCAAAAAAAAAAAAAAAAAAATAAAAAAAAGAATACTTTAAAACAGTATTATCGTCAGTGTTACTGAAAAGTGGATACTCAGTCATAAGAGGTCAAAGCCACTCATCCAAAATCACACAGAAATTAGTAGAAAGGTTTGGATTTCTAAATTCTAGCCTTAGTTTATTGTATACAGAAAAATGTCTTCAAGTAAAAATTCTTCTGATACCCTTGAGGAAGTGAAAACTATTTAATTTCTCAATATCACCCTGATCGCTAATTTATTTTTTGCCCTGACCACATATCCCTTTGATTTGCTCTTGCTATAAAACCTTATTTAACAGTTCTCTTTACCCCATATTCTGCATTTGCTAACCTGCCATCAGTTTTTCAGAACATCTTCTCACTACCCTAAAAAGGACTTTCTTGATCTCCATACAAGTTTGCATAGTTGTCATTCTCTTCCATCCTTTTATTGTGAACCCTACATCATGTAGTATTTATCATATACGACATTTCACCCCTAGTGCCTAAAACATGACAGCATGTAGATGTCGACTAAATATCAAATGTGTGAAATATGAAGACGTTCCCACCCATCCATATACATTTCAGCATTTTGGGCCTGCCTGAGTTTATCTGAATTCTTCATCTCAAAGGTTTGCATTAAGCAAATTCTTTAGCTAGTCCCCATGGTGGTAGAAATGATAATCCATGCAATCTTGATTAAAAAGAGACCCTATGTGTTTGCAATTTATCATTTTGACTCAGAAGGCATAAAAATGACTCAATTCCATGAAGGCATTCCAAGAGGACACCATGTGTTATCTTGATTTTTTTAAAAGAGAACCATTCATTACCTGGATTTTTTTTTCCCAAGGAGTATTTTTCACTTAGCTCATTTTTACAGGTTCCACTGAGACAAATGTTATTGGTATCCAATGAAGAAAGATGGTCTCGGTTTCAGAAAAAAAAGGTCAATGAATTAACTTAGTTTATTTTTAAGCAGGTCATTTTTCATACTCTTGCTTGCCCAGAGCAAAGTTTAGACTATCCCGAAACTTTACCTTGGTTTCTTTAGATAATTAAGCATTTGTTATTCACTTTCCTTGCATTTTATTTAGACTTTCCATCTTCAATCACCTAGGTTGGACTGCAACTCTTTTTTCATTGCTGTCCTCAAATTAGGGCCTTTCAAATAAATGCCACATTTCTCCCTGTCTATACCCAAAATGTTATAAGCAAACATATATTAGGGGTGACAAGGAGAGGAAAACAAAAAATACGTATTTTTAGAATACAAATAAGCTACATTCAGCCTTTTGAAGTACAACAATGAAAGCTATTCATAATAATGACAATTCATTTTATGATGGCTATAAGCTCACATCTTCTCTAACATCTCACTGCCTCCTACATCTATGGATAAAGAAGGACTGAACCCACTTCTAAGTTCTATTACAGGTTTCTTTCCAAACCAATGACATCCCCTGGCATGAATTACGCTGGCTTGGAAGTCAAGTGGAGATACAAGAGAATGTCTTAAAATTGGGGTCTGAAATCAGACAGATTCACTCAATCTTGCCTCAAACACCTTAGACAACAAACGTATCAAGTCAGACTCTCTGTTCTCTCTTCAGCAAAACTGAGATGACATTAATACCTACCTCAAAATAGTGTGTGGCATAAATTAAATTAAATTTGCTAATGCGCGTGAACCTAATCAGCACAATGCCAAGAACATAACAAGTGTTCAATAAATGAGGTTGGCATTGTTTGTGTTCTTGTCATTTTTATTCTTCCTGTTGTTACAATTTGACAGAGAAATCCATCTAAAGGTGGGGAACACATTTATTCTCTCTGAAATGAAGTTCATTCATTTGCAAAATGGAGATAAAAATTCTTTCCTCTACAGTTTGGTTCAGTGCTCTGTCACACCTGGAAGGCTATACAAACACAATAAGTTTTCCATTTATTGTTACTGTTACTTTTAGTAGTAGCAATAGTGGTACTATACAGTGACCCCTGGAAAGACATCAATAACCATTCCTTCCTTGTGTAGCAGTCCCTGGACCTTTCTATCTCCTTAAATGATTTTCTAGAAGCAAATCTGAGAAAGAGTTTATTATATTCTCAAGGCTCATTTTTGCAAGTACCAGAATAGCACTGTGTTGCCTACACACTTAAAACACAGTCTGAGATTTGGAAATGGCATGAATGTTATGAATTTCAAACAAAAAAAATCATATCTGAGGTTAATATGGTGTCTTTCCATCAGAAAAACAGAAGGAGTATATACTGGAAACCAAGCTGTACTCACCAGCTTGTTCCTCTCCTATCTTCTGCATTAATTATGGAAAACTTTTCTCTTTTTTCCTATTAATTCTTTCTTCCTTCCTCCTTCTTTCTGTCTTCGCTCTCTTCCTCCTTTCTTTGCTTCCTTCCTCCCCCCCTCTCCATCCCTCCTTCCTTCCAAAGTACTTATTGAAAGACTTCTAGGAGCCAGACACTTCTAGGCATAAGGATGCAAAATCAACAGATGAGACGAGCCCCATTCTTTCCTGGACCATACGCTCTATCTTGGGAACTGACTTAAAAATTATATAAAGAAATCAGCAAACAAGATAATTACTGATTTTGTTAAGCTCAAAGGAGAGAAAATAAACAGAACAAATGGCATATCTGTCTGTGGTCTTAAACCGATAACCAAAACAAGAGAAGGAGCTTTCCCCAATATGTTACAGCAACAGAAAATAGTTCCATAAAGTGGGAACGTAACAAGCAGGAGACAGCAGAGCTTATGCCTTCCAAAGTCCAGAGTTCTGTTCTTAGCATTCTTGGGAGGAAAAAAAGAAATACATAAATGATTTATCTATCTCTCAGGGTCTGGATTCTTTTCCTTATGGAAAATATTCTAGCATCAAGTATGGGCTGACAGTGGTGAATGGGTAATCTTTTTTATAAAGTTCATGAACATGATCACATTATGTAGCCTGTGAGGAAATGTTCGTTGGTACAGTTTGATCATTCTAGCTATAGATCTGGCCCTGGCTGCTATGATCAGAATCCTGGTATAAAAGGAACTGGAGGATGACTCCTTATAAGTATAATGTCTGCTGGTATTCGGCCAACAATTTCTGACCCAGGTATGCTGAGTTACTTCTTGAAATCATGGACAGAGAGTCACCTTGTTAGACACTCTCAGAGGCATACAGTTGTACATAATGAGTCTGCTCATCCCTGGTATTGTCTTTATATTGCTAGAATTTGAATTTCTGGATCAAAACTAGTTGACATTCTCAATGTTTTGATACATAGCATGTATTTTTAAAATCGATGTACCTATGATTACTCATACTATCAGTTAATTCACCAAGCACTTGCTAATCCTGCATGTGATAGTTTTGAACATCACATTTGCTGGTTCTGTGGGGTAAGAAGTTGTTTTCTCTTTTGTGTTGATACACATGTTGCGGAAGCCACAGAAGCCACTAGTTGGATTTCCCTGTCAAGGAGTGTAGTTAGCTGAGATCCTACAGCAGAAGTACCTTCAGGATTAGCCTCAGGAATCAAGCCAGACCCTGCTCTCGCCAGAACATCCTGGCCAGTGACTGAGAATGGTGGATTTATGAAAGCCTGGCCATTTATGTGCAACATGAAATTACTTTAAGGGTAATCTTTGTTCTGGGGATCCCATGGGTTTGTCCAAAATGTTGTCATATCTGCATTGCCTTATCCTACTTTCTCTCCTCTTTCCTAGTATGGGTATCAGATCTGCACCTGATTGGAAGGACTTCCCTGCCCAAGTCCACTTTCTGCCTTTTTTTTTTTTTTGAGATAGAGTCTCACTCTGTTGCCCGGGCTAGAGTGCCGTGGCGTCAGCCTAGCTCACAGCAACCTCAAACTCCTGGGTTCAAGCCATTCTCCTGTCTCAGCCTCCCGACTAGCTGGGACTACAGGCATGCGCCACCATGCCCGGCTAATTTTTTTTTTTTATATATATATTTTTAGTTGTCCAGCTAATATTTTCTATTTTTAGTAGAGACGGGGTCTCTCTGTTCCTCAGGCTGGTCTCAAACTCCTGAGCTCAAACGATCCACCCACCTCGGCCTTCCAGAGTGCTAGGATTACAGGCGTGAGCCACCGCGCCTGGCATTCCTGTCACTTTTATCTTTCACATTCATAAACCAATAAGTCACTTGTACTCCTAAATCTATCTCAGCATCTACTTCCCAAAGGACCCAACTGATACACATCTTTGGTCACTAGACAGAGTAGTTAGTTTCCATATGCTTACAGAATTAAAAATTCAAATATTCAATGTTCTTTATACATTTTTCTATATTTTTCTGATACAAAAATTTTAAACAATGTTCTCAAGCTGTTTCTACACAGCTTTTATACCTTCCTCTGAAACACACATACACACTCATATCAGACTCAAAAACTGTTTGAAAAAGAGAGAGAAGTCCTCAGAGATAGAGTCAAATTTAGATTCTGTGGAAACAACGAACACTTTTTGCTTTCATTCGAACACACTCAAGCGTAATTATGCAGACATGTACACAAAAATGTTTACATTTCACTCATACATATTTATGTTTCAGCTAAAGAACTTAGGCTGACTCTTTATTGGTTATTGAATTTAGCTTCCATTTCCATTTGCATTGTGTCTGCTTTAGTTAAAAACCTCAACCTCATTCACCCAACATTTATTAAGCAACTACTATGTGAATTCTTCAAGTATCATTTCTCCCCATTATGTTATCCACAATAGCGTCTGAATAAATGTTGTAAAATATAAAAGCAGACAATTTTATATCTGTCAACTTGGAAATAATAAAACTAAAATGGATGTGTGCTGAGATAAATACTCATGATGGGTAGAAAAGTAAATATTAAATATTGCTGAAAATATTTAATAAGCAAATGGCAATACATATCAAGGAGACTTAAAACTGCCCAAATCTTGTAACTTAGAAGGGAGCTTTTATTATCTATATCTCATAGTAATTTATTCCTACAATACAAATTATTTAAATGGCATTGCCATGCTTTCTTTATTTATGTTGAAAAACAAAATCTGCTTTCCAAAATGGATTGTGAGATACTTGCAAGCTAAGACTACCCATTGTGATTTTTTTTTTCTCCCTATATTTAATTCAGAGCCTGGCACATAGTGAATGCTCAATGGATATGTGCCAGGTTAATATCTATATTGCACTGGGAATACAAACCCAAAAACCCAAGTGAACAAAGAGCAAGGAGCCAAGAAGCAGAGGAGAACCCTATTCAACTTCACGTAGGCCGTTGACACATTTCTGTTTTAAAGAATAACATCTATTGGATGTGGGGCAGGGGGGAGGCGGGGGGGCGGGCAGGGGGAGGAAGGGACGGGTATTTGCATACACAAAGAGTGCAATGCACACCGTCCAAGGGATGGGCACACTTGAAACTCGGACTTGGGGGGGGAGTGTGGAGGCAAGGGCAACATACATAACCTAAACATCTGTACCCTCATAATATGCTGAAATTAAAAAAAAAAAAAAGAATCCCCTGTACCATAATTATTAGATATGAAAAGTGAAGTTCAGAGAATTCTGACAGCAGCTTTGAAATTAAGGACCTGGGTGTGAGTTTCAACCTTGCTCCCAACTCTGCCACTATATCTTTGGCCAAGGAATAGGATATCTACAGATTCTTTTCCCCCTTAAAGCCCAGAGCTGACCACATGCTCTACCCCTTCCCCAGGGTTATCAAGGTGCGTAAATGAGATACAGTTTAAGACAGTCTTCTTTCTTGGCTGAGAAAGGATATGTAACTATAACCATAATTAATGCATTTTACAAGAGTTCTTTCCTGTTTCAAAAATCTAAATTCAATTTTAAGGCATGACCTATTTATATATAAATGTATTTTTTCTTACTATTAAATGCATGAGGGTTTTACTCTTTGAATTAAAGAAAAGCAAAGAAAGACTTTAAAATTTTAATTTAATCAATAATTGACTTCATGGTAAGTCATGGAAATTTATTTCAATAATGCTGAACACTCATGAATCAAAGAAATAATAATATATGTATATGTGCCCATATATTGAATTTTTCTCTTTGGAAATTTTCAGAAAAAACTACCAGATATGTAAGAAAAATACATACAAAAGAAATTGGTTTTAGTAATAATTGTTCTTAAAAATAATGTTTAAAATTAATATTATTTTTAATGATAATTTTTAAATGAGCTACAACAAAACTCCATAGGATTCACAAGTCTGAAAAAATAGATTTATTTTCTTAATGTATTGTTAAATAAAAACATTAAAAATATTCATCTTCATTTACAGAAACTTATTCTTATAAAATTAATGTCCAAATAAGTAAAAGAAAAAGATGTTTTTGTTTGCTCACTTTCTAGATAATTTATTTCATGGTTTATAAAATAATCTGTACCAGAAGATCACAAGGTATTGGTCAGGTTTAATATTGGTCATAACAATATCTTCATAAGAGCTTTAATAAGTAGATATCAGTATTGTGTTTTCCAATGAGAAATCTGGTAGCAATGTAATAATATCTAACATGCACTGAATGATTACCATGCATTGCATGTTTGATATTTATTAACATTTATTTCTTCATCTGATTTTCATCATAACACCACAAGGTAAGTCCCATACCCATTTTATAGATGTGCAAATGGAAACTTAGAAATATATATAAATGTCACTTGTTAAGCATTGCATAGTCAATAAGTAATTGAATTTATGCTTAAACCTGATATTTAAGCCTGTCATATATAAGCACATTTTCCCCCTTATTCCAGGATGAAAAATGATGTTAAGCCATCTGTTAAATAGATGATCTTCTTCAAAGGCTATACAATTTGTTTTAATCTGTATCAAAATGATCGCCTAGCTTACCATGTACCTGACATTGCACATTCAAACGTTATTGATACAGACAGTGAAATACTTAACCCTGACATTTCATAATCCAAATCCCAAGAAAAGTGTTTCCCTGAAGCAAAAACATGGTAAACAGAATTCAAAATGTAGGCCACAAACCTGTTTCGGGCTCAATGGAAAAATAAGGCTGTCCTTCCAAGATACTGTAAACCAACTTTGCACTGTTTCCATAAACTGGATCATCAGCATCTGTGGCTGTTACATTAGTGACAGATGTACCTAATAAAAAAGAGAAAAGAAGATAATAATTAATGCATTATTCTTTGATAAAAGCTAAATTTTGCCAAGCATATCATACAGAAATCTGTGTGTAGAGGGGAAAAAGAGGGAAAAAAATCTCTTTAAAAATATGGAGATAGACTGTTGTGTCCTAACTTCAACTACGATCAAGTCTTTTAAAAGAAATAGTATCGCTAGGTTGGAGTACTATATTAGATGGCCCTTTTTAGTGCCTGTATTGTTTAAGATTCCTTTGTACCTTTCATTTTAAAGATATCTATTAGATTCATGTGGGCTTGGAGAATATGCAAAGGAATCGTATCAAAGGAATATGAATCATAAGGTTAATAATATAATATAGCATGTAGCATTTAAGTCTTGCAAAAGCACAACTGAATGTACCTGGAAAAACCGGCTGCTAAAATTAAATGCCGTACAGAAATATCAAAAGAATATTTTATTCCAATATTATTTAATTCTTCAGAATATAAAATTAGATCATAACCACCAATTAATCAGCATGCCTAGGTAATTAGGTCTGTGGATAATAGAATCAAAACCTTTTTTCTGATTAATTTTCTATTTTTTATTCACTCCTTCATTGAACAATTGAGCACATACAGCTTGCTTGATGTGGAATATACATACATACATACATATATATATATATACACACACACACACACACACATATATGTATTAAAACGAAATCACTACACTCAAGAAGTTTAAAATTTGGTGGTGAGAGGAAAAAGGAGGGAACAGACAAATATGCACAGAAGTTCTACTGAATGCAATAGCACCAAGTACAGATCCCTCACCTCTTCCAGTGCAGACAGGGTGGTCAGGGAGGATTTTGGAAGGGAGGGTGCATTTGAATTAAGCTATTAAAGGAAGGTGAAGTTTAGGCAAGAGAAGAGATGGGAAGAAATTCCAGGCAAGAAGCCAAGCCTAAGTAAAGGCAAAGTAGTGTGAGAGACCATGGGAAATTCTGGGAACTGCTGAAAATAGAGAGAAATTAGAGAAGTCAGGTGTGGTAACAAGACTCACGCTCTATGAAGGCAGGACCAATGTCTTTCTCATCCAGTAAGTGCCAGACACTTAATAGTTATTGAACATATATTTGCAAACTGAATAAATGGATGAGTGAATAAAATATCTGCTAATTTAGTAAGAAATGGTAAGTACCATTCAGTTTTCTGGAAAGTAGACTCTCTGATCAAGATTTCTTATAGAATTTTTATTGGGTAGTGTTCATTGACCAATATTTATGAGGGAGTGAAAATGGACAAGATTGGACAGAAGCATTCGGCTGAGATGTAGTCACAATAAAGACCTTAGTAGACTTCATTGGAGCTCTGGAGCTGTGAAGCCCATTGAGAAAAACGGGACCAGGCCTCTATATTCTAGCACTAAACAGTTCTGGGATGTGAGAACTCCCCTGAGAATGGAGCCTTGGCCTTCAGCCAAAAGCTGAGGACAACCACAACACGGTAGCTGGGAGCATTGGTGTTAAGCCAACAATCAGCACTCCCAGCCACTGGAGGAAAAATGTTTTCATCCTGAAGGGAATGAAGGGGTATCTGAGTAGCACACCTCAGTGTTTGCTGAAACAGTGAAGAACTTTAGCAAAATCTTGCCAATCAAAAACTTTTTGAAGTATTTTGAATTATAGTCACCATATAAGAAAAGGTAATAATAATATTTGTTGAGCAGATGACAATCCTGTAAAATTGGAATTGCTATTCAGAATAATGACTCAGAGGTTCTACAAAATCTACAGTTAGGAAAAAAATGCACTTAAAGCTTCCTCTTGTGTAACATATTCCACCAGACACTGGGAACTATATAAATACACTATATATGTGTATATATACACACACACATACACATTTATATATTTACTTTTGCAAGCAACTCTTCATGTGGCTAGTGAAAATGAACACATGGAAGTACAATGTTCGTATTAACAGTTATTTAAATATTCCATAGGATGGAGATAAATTGGAGACAAAACCTTCTAGGTTAAGAGGAAAATAGTGAGATAAAAGTGCCAAATAAATTTAGAATGGAAGATGACAGAAAGAAGTCCATCATTAAAGTTAAGGCTAGAGGATCAAACTCAGAACAAAACATAGGGGACATCCGAATGCCAAGATAGGGAGTGTTGGATTTATACCACAGCACATATAGAAGCTATCTCAGTTAAAGATCAATCCTATGTTGTGGGCTGCTCCCTCTGTTAGTGGTCCCAGATTTAACTGGAGGCAGAGACATAGATTAGGAGACCAAGATAGTCATGAGGTTACAGCAGTTAACAGTGATGAAACATTAACACAGGGTAATGACAATAAAAAATGGATATCGATGCTAATTTTTTTGTTTAGATCATTGTAGTACTATATTAGACTGAAGATAAACTATGTCCCCCCCAAAGCTCAGGTGTTGCCAATGGGATAGCATTAACAGGTGGGTCCTTTAAGAAGTGATTAGGGTATGTGAGAGCTCCTCTCTCATGAATGGGATTAGATGCTCTCATAAAAGGGCTTAACAGAGGAAGTTCATCTCTCTTGCCTTTCCACCCTCACCATGTGAGGACAGAGTGTTCCTCCCCTCCAGGTGACACACCAAGAAAGCCCTCACCAGATGCCGGTGCCTTGATCTTGGACTTCCCTCCCTCTAGAACTGTGACAAAATAAATTTATTTTCTTTATAAATTACCCAGTTTTAGTTATTCTGTATAAAAAGCACAAAACAGATTAAGACAGGGTATACAGTAACAATTTCTGTAAGTCTAAAATTAGTTCAAAACAAAGAGAAAGAATGAATAGGAAGGAAAAGTTTTTAGAGCAACTGAAAGAACGGACTGAGTTCAGACACTGATGAGAAAAGGTGAACTCTTTTGTGCAAAAGACCATACAAAAATTCTTTATTGCTTTGTTTTGTTGTCTAATGTATTTACTTGAACTTTTTAAGGAAAAATTCCATTCCCCTATTATTGATAAGTAACACATTCTCAGAATAAAAAAGTAAAGTCAAGGTTTAATGCTCAGTATGATATTAAGTTCATGAGTCTGAACATTCCGTTCTAATAACTGCCTAGGCACCAGAAAGAGAAAAATAAACAAATTGTCAAAAATTCCCATCATGCTTTCTTTTGGCACTAACTGATCAACACTATGGTGCTCACATGGTAGTAATATTCTTCAGGGTTTGGGGGGTTGGGGGTGGGTAAAACCACAACTAATGGACGTAGGGAGTGTGGTAGCGGGGAAAAGCCATGCCTCAAATCATGGTTTGGGTGTGGTAAAGTCATAACACGTAACCAAAATGTTTGTACCCCCATAATATCCTGAAATAAATAAATAAATAAATAAATAAAAAATCCTGTCATTACTAAAATTACCTTTCAATGGGTGATCAAATTAAGGAATACCTTCATACAGAAAAATATTAATAAATCCAAATATTTTCTGAAGCACAGTATCATCATACATAACACATGGGGTAGATGTGCTTGGGCAAAGTAGTACGGAGTGAATAGTTTCGCATATACAATAGTTCTAACTTGTTTTGAAACACTTATCTGTTTCTTGGGGCAAATCCTTTAACCCATTCTTAGTCTTGGATTTAAATCTACAACGTATGTGAGGATTGTTATGAGAATTAGACAAAATCATATATGTAGGTACCTAGCACAAAAAATAACCACATGCTAAGCCAGTAACTACTAACTCTGCCTGTGTATTAGGTTCAACCTTTGAAGAATAGATCTCTGAGGTCCCTTCCAGATCTATGTAATAATAAGATGGAGACAGTGGTGGAGTATTTTTTTTTTTACATCCTCTCAGGCAATTCTGATGTAAAGCCTGGTTTAAAATGGCTGTAGTGGGCACAAAACTTTTTAAAATTGAACTTCATCCCTTTTTCCCTACAGACATTAATTTTTATTGTGATTACTTTGAAGAACTCTTACTCAGATTTAGTTAAAGTATTTTTTTCATGCTGCATAAAGAGTCATGGAAACTATTTGATGTTAAATGGAATGTAGACATATTTTCTCAGGAGTTTACAAGACTGATGATGAGCATATCTAGTTCCGTTGATTATTGTAACTTGATCTTATCTTATTATGAGAGAAAGCCCATCACATGACCATTACTGGTGTAGGAATAAGTGGCCGGGTTTCTATCATCCAAATGCTCTGTGATTCAGGTTTTCATATGCAAAGGTAATTATTTTTATCCTGAAAACCTCAAACTTGTGTGTGAGAATCAAATATAATAATATGAAGTATAGAAAAGCAGCTGAGAGGATAAATCTGAGTCAAACTGTCTTGAACCAGAACATTTGGTCGATATTTCATCTCTAATTTTTACTAATTCTGTGTCCTGGGCCAAGTAACAAAACCGTTCTAAGCTTTGTTTTTCTAATGTGTAAAAAGGAAGGTGATAGTTATTGTTACATCATAAGTTGTGGAGCTAATTCACTATATTAATTTATGCAAAAAGTATAGAAGAGTTATTGATAGTAGGAGCTTATTGCCATTATTGTTATATTATTTGTGTATACAAGTGAAATTGAATAATAAACAAGTCTTTCATAATTTTTGGTAATAGTGGATGTTTTATAGTTATGTGTAGCTGTGCATAATGGTTTTGATAGCAGTACATTCCATCAATTAAACTTCTGGGGAAACACAAAAAGACCATCGCAAATGTAACAATATGTTCATATGCTTAGTAAGAAACTGATTTTGTTAGGAAAATTGCTCAAAAGAAAACACACACACACACAATCTCATATTCTTCCATCCAATCTATTTCACATCAGTTTCCTCTTTGGAATAAAATTTCCTTGGAATCAAAAATAAAAAGTGTTCAGTGTAGTAAGCACAAGACTAGGCACTGAGCACATCATCAGTACAAGTTTCTCAAAGTTATTATTAATAGAATGGATAGAATTTGAATGAATGCCATATCTCCGAGTCCATGCAAATCCCACACAATTGCCAAGATGAGCAATTGGGCCGGGATAGCAGCAGGGATAAGACAAGCTTTTACCCACATATTCATCTGGGCTATTTCTGCCTGATGTCTGGCTTCCTGGAAATCCACATCCTTCTTCAACTTTAGACATCTGAAAATGAAAAGACAGCACTACTTTCTGTCAAGGATGATATTTCTCCTAATAGTGATTCAAGACTGTTGATGCACCTGTACTCTGGAATAGATGTGTGTGGAGGTTTTGTGGATGCATTTGTCAAATGATTACCCATAGGGAGAAAAAAGGATGTTTAGAGGTTAATCTTGCTGGAAAAAAGGTTGCTAGTCAAGTTGCAATGTAGGCTTCTCCATGGAAATGCATGCAGAATGCAGACCACAGAGGCAAATTGAAAAGTGTAAACCTTGCAGAATAATGTTTCTTCAAAGCGGCAAGTGTTGGTGTGTGATAAATAGAACCCTGAGTAATACCCAGGAAATATAACAACCAGGATTCTCTGTTTGTGTTTTCATTTGGAACTGTTTTTGTCCCTTTGTCAAGGATACAAGAGACTCATTTAGCTAGTGACTATAAATTTGACACTGTGCCATTTCTCCAAGAAAGTCCCTATTATAATCCAACTTGATGCTGATCCTAATTATAATGATATAGCTGTTGTATTTCCGGCTGTTGTCAACAAAAATGATCCCTGTCACCACAATTCAGCCTGCTAATATCAAGTCAAGTATGTACATGTCAATTCCAAGATGAATTTTACTTTTAACAAACCTGTTTATTTATTTTTTTTTTAATTTCTTTTTTTGCATTTAGTTTTCTGGTTTAGAGAAATCTGCCAGAGTGCTGTTTGGATTTTAATTAACAGAAGGCTCACGGTATCATACGCCTCTTGCCACACCTAAAAGTTTCCTCCTATTAGCAGCAAGACCCACATATTTTCCCCCATAATGACAGTAAACACTACAAGCAAAATGAGCCATCAGAGATGTTACACTGTCAGGTTAGAGGTTCCAGTTTGCTGAAAAACTGAGATAAAAGGCCTTTGGGAAAATAAGATGTTGGGGTTTGGGTAGTGCAGCTCTGTTAGCCAGGCTATCCCTTTTTTATGAGCAAGTCAGCACACCAATTCTGCACATTATTCAGAAAGAAAAATGCTGGTGCTGACACCCTCAGCAGAAAAAAAACAAAGGTTTGGTGCAGCGTAAAAATGTGCACACTGGAAAAAGCTAAAACTCTTATGATGAGAAGAACACAAACGCTATTTGCAAGGAGTCATTTGCAACACATTTTGAGAGAATCAGCATTTCAATAGCAGGTGGGAAAATAAAGAAGCAGAACCTTTGCAGTAGCTGAAATTCAGGAAAATGTGCATTCCCGGCCTTCTATTATCTTCAACTTTTGATTTGACCTGTTAGCTACCCTGTTCCAAGTCCTGGTTTATACAATCCATGGACAGGGTGTTTGGCATTATCATCTGAAAATGTCTTACTTAAACATTCACACATCCCAAAGATCACAGCCTAACAGGTCATAGCAATGATGCAACTGCTTTCATTTATTTTAATAAAACTAAACCCACAACCCAACTTCTGCCATCCTATGCAATATAATAGGTATTGGGGCACAGGTTGCCATGACAACCTTTTTTGGGTTGTTGTTGAATAACAGAGCAATAATTTCATAAGACCTGCATAATTTGTTGACGTTTATATAATCCCTTACTAGAAGAGGAAGCTTCTGGCCTTGAATGCTTTAAATGTATCATGCTAAATCTTGTGTGTTAGTTTTATGGCGCAATGTTCTGGGATACTTCTGTACTTGACTGGTATTTACTCCTACAGGTTTTGTGTTTGTTGGTTTGTTGATTTTGTGTATCCTCTCACCCCCTCAGTTATAACTGATGACAGACCTGATACGCTTATGGAAAAAACTGAGAAATAAATGCAGGGACCCCATGCATTTTTCTCCACATCTCTTGAACTGATACCACAGTCTCCAGCATTCATTTCCCTTGAACAGCCACAAGCAAATTCCCCCAGTAGGAAATATGGCTGAAATTCTATCCATATTTTTCAGTTTTGCTGTTTAATTACAGAAGACACATGTCAAATATCCGAACCTCCAAGGGACACCTTAGGGGGGTCTTTATAGGATGAGGAAGATTAAGCATGGGTCAGTAATATTTAAGGCTTTTTATTTATAACCCTAAATATGGAGATTTAGCTCTAGTGGAAATAAATAGTGAAATATACCATCTGATCGTTCGGGAAGATAGAAATTCCACTTCCTTATAGGAACTTCCACTCTGAATTACTGTTGGTTAACTAGAAGAGTGATATCAGGCCGACAATAGAAGATCAAACCCTTGTCTTTTGTGGGTGATCAATCTTACTAAAGCCAACAGAATAAGAGGCAGAGGCAGCATGTGCTTACCATTCACTTCTGAAACCTCTCTTTCATGACACATACCACACAATGGCATCCTAAATGATTAGTTCCTCTTCTCTCTTTTTTTCCAAAGGCCTAACTGTTGCTCACTGGGTGTTCTCCTCATGTGCCAACTCTCAGTCGGTAGTGAAATGTTGCTGCCAAATTCCACATGCTCCAAATTGAATTTATTATGGGAACAAGGACAGATCCTTAACTGCAGTTAGGCGGATGGACAGCACCAAAACGTATCCTGACATTTCTCTGGCTCCATGATTTGGGACACAAACTGGGGAAATAAAATTCGGTTTCCATATTTTATTTTGGAGCATTTAGGGAACCAAACAGTTTTGTAATTTAATGAAACATCCACACACTTAACATTGTGTTTTTAAAATGAGCTAGGAACTTTCTGAAACAATTAAACACTTTAGAAAATGCATTTGAGCACACAGATGTCTTCTATTCACTCATGCATCATTCCAGCAAACATCTGTATTGTGCACTGGGTGAAAGAAATGGGAAATATCGAACGAAATTGTGTAACTGTAAAATCTCAGCCATGTTTACTATGCACAGGGGAGCATACCTTCTGCATCCCTCACAAACATCGCTAGCATGGTGGCATACCCACTGCCTTTGCAAACAGATAATGAGGACCATTGGAGGTCTGGTTGTGAAAACAAATAAGCTGTCTGTTTTACAGTTCCATGTGCATAAATAAACCTTTTCAGAATAGGATGACTCTTTTTTTTGACACAACAGAAAAAAAAGTGTATTTTCTTTTCATAGCCTGCCTATTCCCAACAATCAAGCCTTTGCTAATCCGTTACCTATGGAATAAACGCTTGAGAACTAAACATACATTCTTTAGACTGGAAGCTATATTCATCCTGGCCTTGCAAAATGATGCTACTGGTGGCACATGAGGTGCCTTATACAGTGTGTGAGGACTGTAGAAGGGAAACTTCATTCATTCTATCTTATTATATGAACTAATCCATTCATTCACACTGTGGCTATTTGCAAAGTATGCATTGTGTGCTAGGTACCAAGTTAGACATGAACAGTACAAAAATGTGCAGGGGAGTTGGAATTTCTGTCCTAATAATGTTTAAAGTCTATTTTAGCAATGGTTTTTCTTTATTGTAGGAAACTGCAAATGTCTGCTAAATTTATTTTCTTGAAGACACAGTAGAAAACACACACACGCACACACATATGTATACTACAATTATAATGTCAGAAGTTTCTGTTGACATTAACTTATTAGACTGAGCCCATATTCTACAACCATGACTAGACAGTCTCACACAGCAAGAAAATGTTTTTTATATCATTAAGACTCCGTTTCTTAATCCAAAAGATGGGACTACTACCACCCACTCATATTCTGATTCTGAAGCTCCATAAATATAGCATACAATCAGTATTCTCTGTGTGAAAGGGTATTGGTTGAATCACACCACTGGGCTCTCCAGGGCATGCTACTTTGCTTATGCTTGATGAAGTATGAATTTAAGGCTAAGGTGCATGAGATTAAAATTATAACTACTATAGTGGCTGTTAAGAGTTTATTCTTTTAGAATAAGCTTATTTCTCCAGGTAAAAATTGGGACTTTTAAAAATGATAATAGTGTGGCTGGAGTTTTCCTTCCTTTTTGAATATGAAAGACAAAATCTTATCAAATTTCAAATTTGGCAAAGTGAAAAGCCCCTTCATTATTGAGCTATTGGGAAGTGAAAATCATAGAGGAAACAGGTTTAATTTTGCAATAGTTACAAGAACTACAGTTTCAAAGAGATTTTAAAAAAAAGTAAGTATCTACTAACTCATACAAAATATACTGTCGGATACTCTCCTGTATTCATGATGTAGCTAAAATGAAAGTAAATTGAGCTAATCTCCTATTCGGATCCTTCATTATTTTAGCATCTTTTTATTGAGATTCTGCTATGTGTCCAGCTTTCTTTTCAGCACCTAAGACACTGCAGTTAGAAGTCTTGCTTTTTTAAAGGACAGACTAGTGGGAAGGTAGAAAATTAAACAATTAACTACCAAATGATGTGATAAAATGCTATAGGTAAGATACAAATAGGTAAGATACAAACACTGAAGAACACAGCAGGGGCAGATAAACAGCTAAAGCAAAGGTTATTGGTATTGGGGGACATTGACATTAACTTTAGGAAAGGGTATCAGATTGAAGAAAAATATAATCTTCTTCTTCAATCAAGAAAAGTTCATAGGCGGGACTGCAAATCTAAAAACACATCCAGGAAATACATTAATCAGTTTGGAGCCGATCTAGGGAAATGGAAAGTTAGAAGAGGGTTTTAAACAGCCCTTTTACACCAATTACCCAGAACTACTCTGTAATATACCCATTTTCTTTCCTTTTTTTTTTTTTTTTTCTTTGAGTCAGGGTCTCACTCTGTTGCCTGGGCTAGAGTTCAGTGGTGAGATCCTAGCTCACTGCAATCTCAAACTCCTGGGCTCAAGAGATCCTCTTGCCTCAGCCTCCCTAGTAGCTGGGACTGTAGGCACACACCACCACGCCCAGTTAATGTTTTTTTCTATTTTTTAAAGAGACAAGGTCTTGCTATGTGTTTCAGCCTGGTCTGGAACTCCTGAGCTCAAATGGTGCTCCCAACTCAGCCTCCCAAAGTGCTAGGATTATAGGCATGAGCCACCATGCCCAGCCCCCAACTATTTTTTTTTTTACCCACATGCTTATTTACTCAAGTCTATTCCTATGAATCCTAAACATAATCAAGTAACTCAGTGTGACCCAGATTCCAGATTTAAGTTGCTTCATTCCCTCTTCTGAACCTTCAGTTAAACTTTATTTAACTGTCTCTGGGCGGCACCTTTTACTTTTACGTATAAACTGCAGTGCATACACATTTTCCCCTTTTAGAGTAGGCTTCTGAGAACAATATTCTTTTTTATTCTTGAAATTTTCTCCCCTCATCCTCCTTTCCAGAGTTAACCCATTCTTTCATAATCTGTCCTCATCACTTTGTTCATATTATAAGGATGACCCTACATTGTCCTTGTTATACAAGTGCTAAGAACAATGCCTGGTAGAAAATATTTATTCACTTAATCTTTGCAATAAGTCTTGGAGAAGCAGTTATAAATATCTCAATTCAATAGAAAGGGATAGGCTTTTATTAAAAGTCAGACAAGCAGGCTTCAAAAGCTGCCCTCTTAACCACTACATAAACCTACACGAACCCTATAATGTTTCTGAATTTCATACCTTCAAGTGCAGAGAATATGACATAATATTTTTGTCTTTCTCTATAACATCTCAGAAAGTGCCTTGCATAGAAATATCTGATAAATAAACATATAAATAAGAGTAAATAAATAGGTTATTTTCTTTTGAAAGACGTATCCAGAAATTAATGCAGCAGGTTGGTCTATTGGTGGGTGTTATGTGTTGCTTCTTTTGTTTTGTCTTACTTTCATTTTGAATTTATTAAAGAATAGCAGTAGGGTTTTTCCCTCCACTTAAGAGGGTAGTCATGACTTTGTCTTTCTAAAGTTGGATCCACTTTTGTGGCTCCAAACATAGGCTAGTATGATGTCGAATACTTAAGCTCATGAAAACTTCCTATAGATGAAATAATAAACTGAGGAAATAATGAGGGGGGGTTAGAAGGTGGAAACTGTCTTTATCAGGTGTAAATTCCCTCCCAGGACTAGGTAGAAGGGCAACGATGATGCCATGGGATGCCAGGAGTCATAGCTGGAGCCTGTTCAGTTTTCACAATCCGACATCAACATGGCTACAGTTATGTCCATGATGAGTGATTATTAAGAGCCCAAGTCTGAAAATTTGGCATCAAAGACAAGTTTATCCTAAAGTGAATGGAGTAACCACAAAGCCACCTTCCACACAGGTCAAGCATGGGCTTGGCAGAAAATTGGATTAGGAGAATTCTTTAGCACCAACAAAATCATTTGATGCTAATGGTCAGAAGCAATGACTAGGAACAGGGCAAGTCGTGGGGAGTTGGTGGAGACGCTCTCCTTTTCTGTTGTGAAAGTTTGAAGTCTGGTGGACCTTTTTCTGTTATGGGAAATCCCTCTGAATTTTCCTAGAATCCACACAAATAAGGATTGCCATCTGAGGACATAGCAAGAAGATAGTCATCTGCAAACCAGGAATCCAGCTCTCACCAGACACGGGATCTGCCAGCACCTTGTTCTTGGTCTTACCAGCCTCCAGACATGTGAGAAATAAGTATCTGTTGTTTAACACATTGACTGCCATGTGAGTTGTATATAACTCATGCTAGTTTTGAGACGAGGGCTTCGTGAAGGAAAATCCTGCAGTTAGTTTGTGAAAATCTTACTTGTTGATGTTCTTATTGTTACAATTAATTGACAATTTAATTCTAAAAACCTGGATTGCATTTCACATAACTCATGCACAGAAAACAACAAAAATTAACAAATTAGAAAGGATCTTTTTGTTTTAATAAAACACTGTGGCTCCAGGGAAAGTTTTCTTTTCTAGTGTGGCAGTCAATGCGTTAAGACACCCAGTCTATGGTAATTTGTAATAGCAGCCTGAGCTAAGACACACGGTATTAGTATGTCTTATTACCAGGGCCCAGGAAATAATATGAGAAACTGTCATTATAGTCCATTTGATCCAAAACTAACATTTCTATTCTATCAAACAAACAAACAAACAAAAGCAAGGGAAAAGGAATGAGGTATACAGTCTATGTATTCTGGTGTTAGTGTATGTGTAATTAAATTTTAGCTTTTGTCATAAAAGCATGGACTTCAAACCTGGAAATAGAAAGAAATCACCTGGTCCTAATCCCAAGTTCTACTTGGGACCAGGATAGTGATATCGTTAATTACCTCCAACTATGTGCTACAAACTGTGCTGATTCCTTTATCTGCCCTTACTCATTTTTATACTCCAATCATATCTATCAATCATATACTGTTGTCTCCATTTTTGTGTAGGAAAACAGGCTCCAAGAAACTAAACGAATTTATGATGGTATATAACCAGTAAATGGATAGACACTATTCTAACCCAGTTTTGCTATTTCCTCAAATTCAGAGTGTTAGACTCTGAAGTGTAGTTACCTTACCATAAATAGTCAAAGTTACTCATATGTCTCAAACCTAATAATAATATTAAGAATTTCATACATATGTAATCCTTACAAATAACCAACCTGGTGAGGCCATTATTAGAAAACTAGCCTTGGCAAGGAGATCTCACCTTGAAAAAACTAAATCATTGGATTTGAAATCCAGCTGATCTAAATCAATTCCTAACCCCCATCCTTTGCTCCTCTGATGCTATCAGCTCATTCCTGGATGTAGGTATAGCCAAGAAAAATCCTGTTTTCTTTCCCCCAGTTCATCTTAAAAGATGTGTAAGACAAAAGGAGGAACTCTTATAGTTATATATGAAGAAGTTAAATGTGGTTATATTAAGCAAAAGAAGCATAACACACATAACACACAAATAAACATCCTAGAAGAATAAATAAGTTGAGTATTTCTTCTCCAAAATGGTTGAGACCAAAAGTATTTCAAATGTCAGATTTTTTTTTTTTTGATTTTGGAATATTTGCATATACATAATGAAATATCTTGAGGATGGGACCCAAGTCTGAACAGGAACTTCAGTTGTGTTTAGTATACATGTTATACACACAGCCTAAAAGGTGATTTTATACATTATTTTTAATAATGCACGTGACCCATCATATGAGGTCAGGTGTGAAATTTTCCATTTGCATTGTCATGTGGGTATTCAAAAAGTTTCAGATTTTGGAGCCATTTTGAATTTCGGATTTTCGGAATAGGGGAATTCAACCTGTAATGAGACATTGGTATGTGCACGCCTAGAGAGAGTTGGAAACAAAATGTATTCAAAACTCTACATGCCTTAATTAAAGTCTTGGCAAAAAGAAAATGATATGTGAAGAGCTAGACAATGGGTTTACAAAATGATTAAGGTTCTGTCAACATCTTAGAGTTTTTTTAAACAAAAGGGGTGGAAGAGGAAAGAGGAAGAAGAGAGGGAGGGTGAGATGGAGAGAGAGAAACAAATTGATTATGCTTTTAGCTGTGACAACCTACTGATAAATCTGATCTGGATCATACCTTTAAGCAACCTATTAATAATAAAATGTTGGGAGGAATAATTAATTTATTATTTCATTTATTAATTAATATTTCATGTATTCATCTTATTCTTTCATTTCTCTCTGTTTTTATCCTTTTTTCTATTTACTCTTCTTCCTTAGTCCCTTCTTCTTATTTTATAAATGCTTATTGATTGCAATAGTCCGTCAAACTATTCTTGGTCCTGGGGTAGGTAGCAGAGATAAATATGGGTCCTTCTTGACCGTTGGGGAGCTAGCTCACAGCCTACTTGGGAGGAGAAGCATGGAAGGAAACATTACTGCATAGGCTGTAACCCTGGTGTGATCAAGGAGTGGTGGGTGTACAGAAAAGATTGACTCTGAGACCTGCTACTAAAGAAAGGTGGAGAGCAGGTTGGAGGTGAGTAAATGAAGTCTTCCTGATGAAGGGACGTGATGAATAGCTCAAATGCAAAGGCAGTCTCTGATTTCAGAATATTGGTATTGTTACAGTAAATGAACAGTGTATGTGTCCACGTGCAGGTGGGTGAGGTTTTTTTTAATCCTCAAATTTAATCACAATGAATGAAGACTTCTTCCAAAATAGGATTTTATTTGAAATGCAATGCAAAGTGCACTGATCTATTTATACAACACATTTGAAAATATAAATTTTTTTAGATTTCTTTAAATTTTAATCATGATGCCATGTTGGGAAATAGCAATTTTGCTCAGTGCTTATGAAAGTTAAAAGCAAAAAATTAGCAGATTTGATAGACACACTCAGAGTTTGAAGAAACATCAAAGAAAAGCCTAGCTTTGTTTTAAAAATAACTGAAATGATAAAATAAATTACCCCACTTGATTCGATTCTATTTCCACTCTTTTCAATTTTTTCTAGTTACTATGTTTAAAAATATTAGTTGGAATAGAAGGAAAACACCGTATACATTTTCCAACAGCTGTGCCCTTCCAACTACATTTTATAACATCTGTGACTTTTTTTTCCCTTAACATTTGTACTACCTTTGTGCTTACCCTTTGGGCTAATTTGTAGTTGACCCTAGTAATATAGCCCTTTTAGCCAACATTTCGTGACACATGATCATTGATTTAGCAGTCTTGCAGAGTGCCTTAAAAATCGAAGTATTCAGAAGAAGGAACTGGTGGGACTTCATGATATCACATCTCGTTTTTATCACAAATTTCCAATTTACCAAGTTCCTGTCTCATTATTTATACCAGACAGGGCATGCTGATGAGATACACAACCCGTTCTGTCCCTTTTGGCAATCCATTTATAACTGAAGCACAATTAATATCTTTACAGCTGTTCTCCAGGCAGAAAGAAAAATGCGGCAGCAAGTATTTTGTACATATTTGAGTGCAAATGTGTAAAGTGAGGAGCACCGGGAAATGTCTAAAAACAGTGGAATCTGGGCTTTTCTTGTTTTTGAATTCTCTAGAGAAATATTTTCAAAAAGGTACTTCATGCGGGAAGAGAAGCTACCTTTAGCAGGTCCCCAGATTTCCCAAGAAAATAATTAGGAATAAGGATAATCATTAAATACGAACTTCACACATGGCCCTCTTTCAGAAGGGGAGATATTCATTAAATTTTGAGAGTGTGCCATATAATTTTAACCTCCTTTTTAATCCATCCTCAATTGTCTTTTTTACTTTTAAATATTAGTCTTTAGTTTAACTAGAATACTGACAATTACCATCAAATATCAAAGAGCTAGTACATTTCTAGCTCAAGTATTTATTTACTTGATATAATTATCTTATTTAGACTTATGTAAACATTAAAAATAGATTTGAATGACTTTTATATTCTCCCCCCAAAAAAGTCTCAGTAAATGTCTGTTTTTAATTCATTTATCTATTCAATTACAAATGTGTTTTCTATATGAATATCTGTGCCATAATTATAATGCTAGCTCCCTAATAGTCCAGCCAGGAAAACACACTCTCTCTCTTACATGTGCACACAGATACATATATTGGAAATTACCATAAAGAGAGAATTCAAAATATGAGCAAACATTTTTGGGATAGAATCTGAGGGAACAAATAAACATTTAAGAAGCATAGACTATCATTGGTAATGTTTATAATAATAGTTAAAATAGCAAAAAAGAAAAAGGTGTTGATACACAAAATGAAAATAACCAAAGGGAAATAAGAAAAAATACTGATCATGAAAACAACAACAAAAACTAAACTGTTTAGTCACTAGCCTGGGTTCCAGTAACTAACAAATGTGGGATCTGCAATCAGAAGCTGCTTCTGACAAACAGTAAATTGCATATATTTAATTATTATGCTAAGTCATTTTTATATGGAAAAAAGGAACACAATCAGTAGTTACTTGAGGATCAGAATGTGGAGACACTTGCTGGATGCATTTTGAAGCCATCAAACTAAGCACAGTATGTCAGAAAACCGGAGCAGTGTATCCATCCAGCTGTGCTCTGGGTGAATGATTCCCTAGGGCAGGACTAGAATCCTCTGAGGAGCTGTGTTTCAAATGCAGATCCCTGGGTCTTATTCCATGGAAACCAACTCAGAATCTCAGAGGATGGGGCAGGGAATCCACACGCTGTCCCATGGAAAAGTGCTATTCGTGAGTTAGGGAGCGGAAAGGATGCTTACACCCTTTTAAAAGTTATATGCTATTTCGAGTTTTTAATTACAAAAGTAATACATACTCACTGTGGAAAATATACCTCTTTTAGAAGGGAACTCAAAGAGACACCTTAGAAGGCAGGGAAGTGAGAAGGCTGGGCTTTTAGGGCTGTGCAAAGAAGTGTTAAGAAGTTAATTAGCACCTGCATTGTAAAGAGCAGTCGATTACAATTTAGGACAGATGGGGGGTCAGATACTGTGAAAAACATCCAGAAAGGCCCAGGGGATTGTGAAAGATAACAGCTTAAACTTCACTTTTGTAATTATTGAAACCTATATTTTGTAATATTTCTGTGGTACTTCTATAATTCTCTCTCTAATGAGGGTGTGTCTTGTGTGAATGTGTGTTTTTATTAATAGAAATAAATGATGAATACAGTTGCTAATGTTATATAAATAGGGGAAAGATTAGCTATTTAAATAAGCACACGTGTCCTACAGACTCCTAATGTACATAAATGAGCTTAAAATAGGCTCGAATGTTTTCAACCCACCTTTATTTGTTGGCATATCCCCCAGGCTGGCCTTTGTCCCTGAAAAACAGTAAAAACTTCTATAGCAGAGTGTATTTTCTAAATTGTGAACCACACAGGCTATTTAATGAAGAAACTCACTGTAAACTTCTTCAACACAAAGATCCCACAGTTCCCCCCCCCGCAAAGAATGTAACATAGAATTGATATGCATCAACTTGTCTATTCACTAATTCATTAAAAATTAATACTAGTGATTAAATAGTTGTGTGGCACAAAGTAAGCTTTCGATACATTTACTATACAAACGGTCCCTGACATAGGATGGTTCAACTCAGGATTTTTTGACTTTAAGGTGATGTGAAAGGAACTCTCATTAAGTAAGAAGCATACTTTGAATTTTGAACTCGGATCTTTTCTGGGGTCGCTT
Source organism: Avahi laniger (assembly GCA_963575035.1). Classification (NCBI taxonomy): domain Eukaryota; kingdom Metazoa; phylum Chordata; class Mammalia; order Primates; family Indriidae; genus Avahi; species Avahi laniger. Next base: position 24,441 of record CAUYSK010102902.1, read on the forward strand.
GTGATGTTGGGCAGTGGCAGCGAGCTGCAGCTGCTAGTCACTCACAGGAACAGGAAAGAGGGCAAACAACCTGTGCTCTGCAGTGCACTTGTGTTGCCAGATGACTTTGCTCAACTGTAGGCCAATGTAAGCATTCTGAGCATGCTGAACGTAGGCTGGGCTAAGCTATGATGTTCGCTAGGTTAGGCATATTAAATGCATGTTCCACTTCTGATATTTTCAACTTACCATGGGTTTATGGAGATATAACCCCATTGGAGCATCTGTATTTGATCAATATTTTCCCATATTGTCTCTAATGGAATCAATATGACAGGCTCAACTTAAGAATATTATCTCATTCAGCCCAATGAAGTGGTTCTATTAATATTATTGTTCCTATTTTACTTACGAGATAACTAGATGCAAGAAAGGTTGAACAAAAAAAAGTCTTGCCTAAGACTAAACAGATTGTGGAGGCTCCATCCTCACTGGACAAGGTGCTAGAACCTGGGGATGCAAAATTAGGCAGATAGACCTGGATCTTGCCCTTTTGGAGCTTCTAACTTTAGAAAATTTTGGTGGAAATGTTTCAAAAGTCCTATCAAGTTAGGCGGTCCTATTAGGTGATACATTTCATAGGTAGAAGCAGACACTTATAAATTTTGAACAACTCTGAGGTCTTGTGTTTTTCTCGGAATATATCATGCAGCATTTGCATTTCATTATCTAATAAGTCAACATTAATTTTTTAATATAAAATAGCTTTGCACATGTTCTGGTAACACCTCAGAAAGACATGTCACAATTCCCTTAATGTTTTCAAAATCTCCTGGCACACTACTGGGGACTTCAAGTAGAGAAATAGGGCATTGTAATCATCCACTAAGCAAGTGGTTTTCATAGTGTGGTCTCTAGACCAGCAGCAGTAGCATCACCTGGGAACTTGTTAGCCATGTAAATTCTCAGCTCCACTCCAGAACTTTTGAATCACAAACTCTAGGAGTGGGGCCCAGAAACTATATTTTAACCAGTCCTCCAGATAATTACTATGTACACTCGTATTAGAGAACCAACGTCTTGCATGAGCAGCAACAGGACTATTATACTGGATCAACATAAGTATCTATGACCTAAAAAAAGACACTAATATAAGGTGTTATATAATACTTTCACTCCTTCTTATAACTTTACAACCTTCTGAGTGAGGCAAGACAATTATGAAGTTTCTAATTTTATAGAGAATTAGACTGAAAAATTCCCCTAACCTCTTTATGTTTCAAGGTTGTACAGAAAGTTCCAATGCTGTGTATGTATCTAAATATGCTTTTTAACCTTTTAATATGTGTGACATTTTTAGGTTTGTTAGCAAGGATATAACTCAAAATCTCCCTGTTTTCACCCAGTGCTCTCCAATAATATAGCATCATATCACCAGATAGTGAGATATATCATTAGAATAGCTGTTTTTTTTAATATGATAAATTAAGAAATATAGAATGCAATGCAGTCTTCATGTTAATCATACTTTTTTCTCCAAAATTCATATATTGTAACACATCTAAACATAGTCATTAAAATTAAATACTTTGTGAAAGTATGAACAAGAATTAAACACGCATAAATTTCCAGGCAGATAACTTCACAAATGTCTTAACCATGGACAACTGGTATTACCCTAGCACCCAATTAGGTCCAAAGACTTCTGATTCTTGATGTCAGCTTCCTGCTCCCCACTCATTATGCAAGACACCCATAATTCAAGGATTTGGAATGACTAATACTAAGACCCCTAGACATTTTGCTTGTACAACAGTTTTCAAATAACCTTGGAAACTAGGTCTAAACATATTTTAATCCATTATCAGGAAAATGGCCTTTGCTTGCTTGGACTTGGTCCATCTCTTTCTGCATTCTTATTTAAGCAACAAAAGAAGCAGCAAGCACTATGAAATACTGACTATAAAAAATAATCCTCTTTTATGTGTGGTCTTACAGTAAAGATGCTATCCTTTCTCCTCATTAATTGATATCTACTGAACAACCATCAGGAACAAGTTAATCTCAATGTTCTCAACAAGTTAATCTCAACTTTGGGTCTGTTCCCTTCTCCCTTATGTCAGATCTAAGCATTATCCTCAGTTTAATGGAAAGCACATTTGGTATAGGGGTCAGCATATGTGGGTCTTATAGCCAATAAGAGGTAGAAATGACGGGCTTAAAGCAAGTCACTAAATCTGAGTCTAATTTACTTATCTGCCTTACTCACTTTACTGTGTTATTATGGAGAATCAGTGAGTTAACAAATATATACCACACTATTTTATAACATGTACAAATTTCATGCAAACATTAAGAAATCCTCAAAGATAATCATGATAATGTACCTACACATTAGGTGTGAGTTCCCTTACATCTTAACCTCAATCTCTGTCACCAGTATGATGTTGCTTTTCAGAGACCACTACATTCATAAAACCCATTGAAATCAAACACAGTTACTTTAAGCACTATCATAAAGAAATGGTTTCATCATCTTAAGACTATCCAATGCTGTATATTATGTTTGAAACTGATGAATTCATAAGGAAGTAAATGAGGTAACACAGAATTCTTAAAAAAAAAAAAAAAAAAAGAGCCTTCCTAGACATTTGCTGAAACTCAATCCTTTGGAACTTGAATTGCCTTGAATCAGAGCCCACAATATAAATAATTTCTCATCCCCATTTTTGCCAAGATAATACAAGATTAATGATCTCTCATGTTCCTATGAAGACTTTAGAATTTGCACATATTTCACTATGTGCGTATATATGGAGAGAAGCTTGCCTGAGACAGAAAAGAGAATTCCCTTCAGGATAGAATTTATATTTCAGAGTAGAGAGATTGTGAGTCAAAGCAGCTATTTTTGTTGTAGTTCCAGACTCTACATATTTTTCTCTTTGATTTGGAAAGAAGGCAACATTTTCTTTCCAACTTATACAGTATATGTCACACAAATCCACACACAAATATTCATACACTGCAACATATAGAAATGAGGGAAAATGAAGAGAGAGAATGTGTGTGTCTGTGACAGAGTGAGAGAGAGAGAGAGAGAGAGAGAGGGAATGAGTCCAAGAGGGAGGAAATATTAAAGAATTTCACTACCTCCAAGTATTAAAGAGAAATAGTTTTGGATACTGCAGTAATCTGCAATTCATAAACAGTAAAATAAAAACTAAGAAGAAAGGGGACAAGAATGAAGCTCTTATAAATTTTATTTTGTCATAGTTGAAAAAATTACATGCAAGTGCAAATGTATTTATGCTTACTGTGTGCAAGTTGCTTGTGCGAACACCATGCCAAAGACGTGTGAGCAATAGTCCTGTCTTCACAGAACTTGCCATCTAGTCAAATATCAGAGGAGTTTGAACTTCTCTAAAATACTTATTTTGTGACTAACTGTAAAGTAATTAGTGAAGGATGGAAGATTGAGTGATAAATTTTATTTTCCATCCCTAGGGAAGGCATACTGAAAAAGTTATGCTCAAATAGAAGAAGTACTTCGGAGTTCTTCGTTGGTTTTAAGATATCACAACATAATTTCACAGGCTTTGGTCTGATGTGGGTGAGTTGAAAGTGAGTGATGTCATACCTACCTTAAAGCAGTTATGCTACAAAACATTGATGAAATAAATCATAGATGAAAAAAACAAATGTAAGAACATCCCATGCTCATGGATCGGTAGAATCAACATTATTAAAATGTCCATATCGCCCAAAGTGATTTACAGATTCAATGCGATCCTCAACAAAATACCAAACATTATATTTCACAGATCAAGAAAAAATAACTCTACACTTCATTTGAGACCAAAAAAGAGTCAAATAGCAGAAGCAATCTAAAGCAAAAAGAACAAATATGGAGGCATCGTATTGCTGGACTTCAAATCATACTACAACGCTGTAGTAAACCAAAGAGCCTGGTGCTGGTATCTCCATAGAGATATAGACCAGTGGAACAGAATAGAGAACTCAGAAATAAAATCATCTGCCTATAACTAACTGATCTTCAACAAAGCAGACAAAAACATACACTGGGGAAAGGAAGCCATATTCAATAAATGGTGCTGGGAAAACTGGATAGCCACATGCATAAGAATGAAACAGGACCCTTATCTTTTGCCGTATACAAAAAATTATTTAAAGATGGCTAAATGACTTAAACATCAGGCATGAAACCATACAAATTCTAGAGGGAAGAGTCTTCTAGACATTAGCCTAGACAAAGAATTCATGACTAAGATCCCAAAGGCAAATACAGCAACAACAAAAATAAATAAATGTACGTAATTAAATTAAAAAGCTTCTGCACAGCAAAGGAAATAATAGACAGTGTTAATACACAATCTACAGAATGGGAGAAAATATTCACAAACTATACATCTGATAAAGGACTAATATCCAGAATCTATGAGGAACTCAAACAAATCAGCAAGAAAACAAATGAACAACCCCATTAAAATGTGGACAAAAGACACAAACATAAATTTTTCAAAAGAAGATAGACAAATGGCCAACCACCACATGAAAAAATGCTCAACATCACTAATCATCAGGGAAATGCAAAATAAAACCACAATGAGATACTACCTTACTACCTGATACTAACAGAATGATCATTATTAAAAAGTCAAAAAGCAATAGATTCTGGCATGGATGCAGAGAGAAGGAAACACTTCTATACTGTTGGTGGGACTGCAGCTTAGTGCAGCCTCTATGGAAAACAGTATGAAGATTCCTCAAAGAAATAAATGTAGACTTACTATTCAATCCAGCAATCCCATGGCTGGGTATCTTTCCAAAGGAAAAGAAGTTATTTTATCAAAAAGACACCTGCACTTGAGTGTTTCTCCCAGCACAATTCACAATCGCAAAGATGTGGAATCAACCTAAGTGCCCATCAATTCATGGGTGGATAAAGAAAATACGATAAATAGATAGATAGATCTATGTATGCATACCAGGGAGTACTACTCAGCTATAAAAAGGAATGAAATATTGTCTTTTGTAGCAACTTAGATGGAACTGAAGATCATTATCCTAAGTGAAGTATCACAGAAATGGAAAAACAAATACCACGTGTACTCTCTAATAATTGAGAGCTAAATGATGGGCACACATGACCACAAAGAGATGTAAAGGATATTGGAAAATAAGAAAGGCAGAGGATGGAAGGGGGTGAGAAATAAAAACTTACCTATGGGGCACAATGAACACTATTCTGGTGATGGGCATAATAAAAGCCCTGACTTAAGCCTTATAAAAGGTATTCTTATAACAAAAACATAGGTACCCCCTTAATATTTTGAAATTTTCAAAAAAATAATTAATTTTTTAAGAAACAGGATTTTGATGAAACATATACATACATTTAGTATATAATGTGCTCCATCTGGATATATGTCATCATTTTTTAGTTCTATGAAAAAGTTTGTGGTAATATCGGAAAGAGTCAGAGCCCAGCTTGACTGTGTGTATTTGCTATGAGACTCTCAGACAGACACTTAATTGCATTTTCTTAGTAAAAAACAAAAGAGCTACCTGATAGGTTTGTGGTAGAAACTAAACCAGGTGAAAGTGCCCAGTGCAGTGCTGGTCCACAGTAGCAGCAATGATACTGATAGTGATGTTGATGATGCTGGTATAGATTTACTGAGCATTTACTATATGCAAGACACTAATCCAGATATTTTATATATTATTAATAACATTATTTCTGAACTAACAGTTATCAAATGCCTACTAGATATCATTTGATCGTTTGCTGCATTCATTCTCTGAATAATAGTAAAACAATCTAATTTTAAAGACAATAAATAGGATGTGCAGAGAAAGAAAATTACATATCTCAGTTTTCATGTTTAATGAGTGGCCCCCACATTCCAGAGTCCATCTGTTCTCTGCTACCCCACGTGGGTCCCCATTTACCACCTCATGTTGTACATTAAGTCCTATTTTACAACAGGCTATTTTACGTTACTGCCTGAAGGTTTGATCCCTTATATCCGAATAAGATTAATGTATTCACCCCCATGTCCTGCCTAAGTTTCTAAAGCTACAGAAAAATAAAAGACGATACAGTGAATCTCATATTTCATTGCCTAAATCCTACACAAATGAGTTTCCTTGAAAGGAGACTGCTGAATTATTATCCCCATGCTTTCCATTATGCTCTCACCTCTGATGACAAAAATTAAAATAGAACAATAAATAAATCAACTCCATGTATATTGAATTATCAAGGGAAAGAATGTTCTTGTTTTAAGGTGGATTTCTCTTAAATAGCAGGGAGAAACTTGGGCATCAAAAGAAAAACACATGAGGGGGGTCATGAGCATTTTCTCACATAAACAGATAGCACGTTCCTCATTTCTAAGTCAGTTTGATTCATGGAGGGAGACCGAAGACACAGTATCATCTAAAAGAAATTCCTTATTTGCCACATTTCAGCATCAGCTGCCTGTCACACTGAGAGGCAATACAGATCTGAAAGACATTCCAACACCGCCACGCCTCATGTTTCTGTAAGACTCTGGACTTGATGTCACCACTGGATTCCTTGGATGTTGTCAGTTGTACCTGTTCCCCATCATTGTTCTCACAAACTACTCCATGCCCTTGTCACCGCTGAACCTCTCCCAGCCTCTTCCACCACACAGCTCAGGACGATCGACCATGAGAAAGCAACTCTGCTACCCATCTGACCTTACTGCAGAAAGCCCTTTTTGCCTGTCTCCCAAATGCAATTAAAATCTTCAGAGAGAATATCGCTCATTACCTTAGTTCTACCTTCCTTTCACCTAGTACATATTTCCTGAGACAATTACAGAAAATATAGAAATGGTGATTGAAGAAACAAATTATAAAATCAAGTAGGAGGCAGAACAGTAGGAGTCGTTGTGGTGTTTTTAGTAATAAATGTAGTTTAATAAGTGAATTTCCGTTAGGAAAAAAAGGTGAGATGTGATTGAAGCGGGTTAGAGACCTATAAAATGCTCCACTGATGTGCATTTACCATTGGCTTAACTAAGAGACGATGCTGGTGATACGCTTGAAACACAGCCTTAATGTGGAAGTTCGCCCTTAGCTGCTTTGAACTAAGTACAGTTGACCCTAGAACAAAACAGGTTTCACCTGCGCAGGTCTACTCCTATGTGGATTTTCTTCTGCCTCTGCCACTCCTGAGACAGCAAGAACAACTCCTCTTCCCTCTCTTCAGCTTACTCAATATGAAGACCACAAGGATGATGACCTTTATGATGATCTACTTAGACTTAATGAATAGCAAATATAATTTCTCTTCCTAATTTTCTTAACATTTTCTTTCTTTAACTTACTTTATTATAAGAATACAGTACATAATACATACAGCATACAAAATATGTGCTAATTGACTGTTTATGTTGTCGATAAAGCTCTGGTCAACAGGCTATTAGCAGTTGAGTTTTTAGGAAGTCAAAATTATAGATATATTTTTGACTAAGCAAGAGGCTGGCATGCCTAACCCTAGCGTTGTTCATGGGTCAACTGTACCTAATGAAAGGCCACCCACAATAACGTATCTATTATTAAAGTCACCTTGCAGAGCCAGAAGAAAAAAAAGGAAAGGAGTAGTGAGGGTCAACATGATTAGTGATTATAAGAATGAATATATTCACTGATTCATTTAGATGTCTTGCAAATTTGGTAGACCTCGTTACAAGACTGTTTGGGGTATTCAGAGAAAGAAATCAGTCATAAAAGCATACGTTGTATATAAAGTTCATTTATATAAAGTACAAAGCAGACGAAACTTACCTATGCTATTAGAAGTGGGAACATTGGTTGCTCTTGTGGGAACAGTGACTGGAAGGGAACACAGGAATGGATTTATAGGGCTGGCACTGTTCTGATTTTTTATTTGGGTGCTGGTTACACAAACCTTTTCAGCTTGTGCTGTTATGATATATGCATTTTACTGGAAGGATATTATACTTCAATGCAGAATTTTAAAATATGTATGGGGAGCAAGAAAAGGAGAAAATGTAGAAAAGCCAAAAGAGGAATAAGAATTGCTATCTATGGTAATGAGACATCTAAGTTACTAATGCCCTTAGTGCTCAGTCAGGGAGTGGAGACATTGGTAGATTCATGTCTGATGGTCTCACTTGCTCCACTAATGGCCTCCCTAAAAAAGGCCCTAACAGGGCACTTATGTAGTGTTTATTGGAGCTGTGAGACGCTTTAAGAGCAGCTCTTAAGATGGATACTAGCACTTCTCCTTTCATTTAATTTTGACATTGTAACTTGTTACATATACATAAATGTGTGAGATTTGTTTGATATTGTTTCATTGTCACTGAATGGTATCAGCAGCCCTAATAATTACACAGGAATAGCAATTCAAGAAGAGAAAAAAAAGAAACCTGGGGTGATTATCATTATTCAGATTATTCTGTCAAGGTGAGAAAAGGACAATAAAGACATGTTCAGAAATGAATTTTGCCCTTTGTTTTCAGTCCTGATCATCTAGTTTTCTTTAATAGTAATTTATAAAAGAACAAAGCACAGAAGACTGTAGTTTATCTTGCATCCATTAATAGGATCTGTGAATATAAATGGATGGAAGAGTGACATTGCAGTCAGCAAGGAGTCTTTTTTCATACTGAACTAAGAATATTCCTTCTCTCATTCTCTCTCCCAGTTCAAGGAGATACATGATCCTTTTATAAGCCTGATATAAGAGATATCCCACCCTCACCTCTGGCTCTAACTTTCTCAAGAATTTAACATTATAGCTCATTGCTTTCATCCGTGCAGCAGTTGATGGCAGATGAAGAAAAAACTTCCTAGTTTGTTCTTATTATAGTTGGAAGACATGTACTGCATAGTACTAATATTCACACCATGCCTTACCTCGAGGAGCCAAGATCTTTCACAGGGAAGACACAAGAGTGATAGTCTATTCTTAAAGCCCATATAATGAAAAAAATGCACAAAATTTGTAGGGTATAAATATGTGTTATCTTGATACACTGTCTGCATAGCCAGGAAGAAAGATGTCCCTATATCCTCCCTATAATAGACTAAAATTCCTCTGAACTTAACATAATCCTCTGGATAATTATCATTATCACAACAGCATCCAGTAGGCTACTGTATATTTCTTAGGAGATTTTTGTTTTTAAGAAACATATGTCCCTTCCTTTTTTGAGTTGTCATCTATAGACAGATGGAAGTATCATGGAAGCCAGACATAGGAATTGCCCGAAATTCAGTATGTTTCTAGAACCAGAGATTTAAAAAGCCTGCCAGTTTCATAGTTTCTCATTTTTCTTGCCTTGGTTGCTCATTCCATCCCTTTGCACTTCTACGAAGACTAGCTTTACTCTTTTTCTCTAATATATACTGTGAAAAGATGGTGTTTACCTGATGCTTCCCAAGTTCACCTATTTTTATATTGAGCTACTTGGAAAGGTACCGTTCAATGTCCTCCCAGTTTTCTTGGAAAATACTTGCAGTTGAGACTAATTGAACTAGATTTGGTCAATTGTCTGCCTAGGTCCCAGAACAGAAAAAACTCAAAATAAACTGGCTGCTGGTATATCACATTGTCAACAGGGAGATGGATAGTTACTGGAGAATAAACTCAGCATGAGTTAGGTTGACACTCAGTGGATGTTCACTGCAGCCTTGAAACAGGTAGGTTCTCTATAAGTGGTGTCGACTACAAGATACTCATTCCTGCATTCATTCCTTTTTTTCACACAAACTTTCAAAGAGCAGGAATAGACAGGGTAATGGTGGTAAACATGACTTGCTGAACACACTGTCCATGGCCACATTTTCAAAGAATAGGAGCAGTAGGACCCATTTTTGAGTAGAAGAAAGAAAAAAATTAATTCCTCCTTGGAAGCTTTCCCCAAAGGCACTGACGTCTGATTGCATTTTAAGATATTTTCCATGTATGATGTGATCATTGGAACTTACTCAACTACTTCTGTTCACCTCTAAATTGACTCTGTGCTTTCCATTTTAGGTTTTCTGTCATTGTTCTACCTGATAACCAGTGTGGAATATCTTTACAGTGCTTTATGCATTGTTCGTAGCACTTCTGTAGCTAATATTTTGGTTAACTTAATTAAAATGAGATTCTTTAGCATGTTAAATTCTCTGAGTAATATTGTAATCATGTACATTGTAAAACAGATTAATTTACATTATAAATTTCTTATCATTTGTTAGCTGATAATTCTCAGCAAATTAGGAATAGAGAAGAACTTCTTCAACTTGATAAACAAGATCTATAAAAAAAAAAATTCTTCTTCCAGCTCCTAATTTAAAAATGGGAAAAAGACCTGAATAGATATTTCTCAAAAGAAAACATACAAATGGCCAACAGGTATATATTTTTAAATGTTCAACATCACTAATCATTAGAGAAATGCAAATCAAAACCACAATGATATATCACCTTACTCCAGTTAGAATGTCCATTATCAAAAAGACAAATAATAACAAATGTGAGCCAAAACATAGAGCAAAGGGAACCCTTATACACCGTTGTAAAAGACCTCTATAGGGAGAACTACAAAACACTGAGGAAGAAAATAGCAGAGGACATAAACAGGTGGAAAAACATACCATGCTCGTGGGTCGGCAGAATCAACATTGTTAAAATGTCTATACTACCCAAAGTTACCTACAGATTCAATGCAATCCCTGTTAAAATACCAACATCATTCTTCACAGATCTAGAAAAAATAATTCTATGCTTCATATGGAACCAGAGAAGACCCTGTATAGCAAAATCAATCTTAAGCCAGAAAACTTTTGTCTACATAAAAATCTATATCTAAATGTTTACAACAAATTTAGTCATAATCACAAAAATACAGGTTGCAATCAGAATGCCCTTCAATAGATGAGTGAACAAACAAACTATGGTAATTCATATCATGGAATACTATTTAGTGGTAAGAAGAAATGTACTGTCTAGCAATGTAAATCCATAGGTGAATCTTAAATTCAGATTACTAAGTGAAAGCTCTGCATACTATATGACATTCTAGAAAACATAAAACTACAGGCAATAAACAGATGAGTGATTGTCACAGGCTCAAGAAGTGAGGAAGTTTAATTTTTAAAACTCAGAGGACTTTTTAAAGCAGTAAAACTATTGTGTATGATACAGTGATGTACATGCTACTATGTACTTATCAAAACCCATAGAAGTTTATAGCATGAAGAGTAAACCTTAATGTATGTAAATTTTAAAACTTAATTTAAAAGATTGGGAATTCCCAGGATGGAATTCAAACTGTAACAAAATTATATAACTATATTACAAATACATTTCTAAAAACTTACTGAAGGGGGTTGAGAGGGAAAGGAGCAAACTCAAGTAATTTTGAAAATGAATGGAGTATGTAAGACTAGAGCCAAAAGTAACTGCACGTCGCATTGTACTCTAGCTGATAAAGTTAGTTCCCGTGGGCTGCTAGATCACATATATACTGTAATGAAAGAATTAGGTACTTGGATGGCAGAACGGTTAGTATATCCACATATATTTGTCCTTGCTTTATAAACTGGGGGGACCTAGAAGCAAAGGAAAACTGGTAGCAAAAAAGTACACCTAGTGCCCGGACCTTGGTTTCTAACACTATTTTCCAATAAAAGGAACCAGGACTCCTTGGAGAAATGGCTAATTCTAGAATCAGGAACAAATGCTATAGGAGCTGAAGAAGCTGTGAGCTTGGGTGCTACTTCGTGCCAACATGGTGAGCTTGCAGATCTGCCGAACCATGCATGAGCTGCCCCAGTGCCTGATGCCCTACACATACTTTGTGTCTGCTGTCT